>JADHYT010000024.1:0-99482 GCA_027604725.1 Entophlyctis luteolus | reverse complement strand
CGTTCTTCTCCATTTGCTCAATCAAACGGTTTCTGAAAGGTTGCATTGCGGTGCAAAAACGGAGCTGAGATTCCCCATCCGGTCGCTGAGCTGCTTTGGATCGAATATATTCGTCGGTGGTGCAAACGACTCGGTGTTTCTGTACAAGTTTGACGCAAAAACCAAGCACTTTAAGTTTTGCCAAAGGTAAATTCTGTTTGCCCCCCCCCGGGGGAGTTTCTTTTTTTTTTTCTTTTTTTTTTTTTGTTAATGTTTCTTTTTTTTTTGGTTATGCTTGGATGTGATGGATGTTTAACAGTGATAGTCTGTCGCGGTCTCCGGCAGATACGATCGCGCTTTCGGAAACAGAGGTCCTGGTGGCGGACCGGTCTGGCGAATTGTTTTGTCTGGCGGCAAATGACGGCAGCAACAGCATCAACAATGGCACCGCCAGCGGCAGCAACAACGTCGGCGGCGGCGGCGCGATGTGCTTCAAGACGGTGTTTTCGATCAATCTCGGCGAGATGGTGACGCGACTGCAGGCGGGGCAGCTGGACGGCGGGCTGGACCCGGAGGCAGTGGGACTCGCAAGCATGTTTGCTGACAACGACGACGACGACGGCGATAACGACGACTACGGCGACGATGACGGCGATGGAACAGGAAGCAGCAGCGACGATGACGAAGTTGGAAGCGGCAGCGCGAAATGGCACGGGCAGGACAAGGCGGTGGAGACGACGCAGCAGCGGCGGCGGCGGCGGCTGCGGCGGGGACGGCGGTGGCGGGCGGTGTACGCCAGCACGATTGTCGGCGGCCTGTACGTGGTGCGCGGGCTCACGCGACGCGCGCGCCACAAGCTGCTCGTGCTCGTGGACGTGCTCGCGGAGCATCCCGCCACGCGGCCGCTGCTGGGCAATGACCATGCGCGTTTCCGCGCGTCCGGCTACTTTCCGCGCGGCTCGCGCAACATTGTTGACGGCGACATGGTGAAGCGCGCGCGGATCCTCTCGTGTGCCGAACGCGCCGACGTCGTTGCGCGGTGGAACGCGGAGTTGCGTCGCCGCGACGAGGACGCCGTCGACCTGGCGCATTGGCTGGACGTGTTTTTAACGTGTTTGTGAAGCGAACACCCAAGATAAAGAAGAAAAAATAACTAACAAAGTCGGTGTGTGTTGTGTGCGAAAGAAAAAAAAATTATAATAATAAGAGACCAAAAAAATGTTATTTTTAGAGCCGCTTTTCCTTCTTCTCTTTTCCCTTTTTTGTAAACTGTCTACGAATCTCAAATAGCTACGGTTCTCATGAAAGAAAAAAAAAAAAACAACAAACAATTCTTGCATCCAAACGGAAGAACGAAAAACAAGAAAAGCTGGTCGAATCAAAGGGCAAGAGCGGCAACGGCGACGGCGCCAGCGGCGAGCACCGCAACATTACCAGAGGACGTGGTGGTGACGGTCTTGTTGCTGGCAGCGGCAGTAGTGGTGACAACGCCGCCGGTGACAGTGAAGATAGGGGAGAAGCAGTATCTCCAGTGGGTGCCGTCAAGGTACTCAGAGCGGACGGAATACTTGACACCGTTACTTAGGACGGAGGGCACGGTGCCGGAGGTGGAGGCAGTGGAAACAACAACGTTCTGGGCAATGTATGAGCCCTGCACAAAGACGGCGTTGGCGGAGTTGGTGGCATCCTGTTTTTTGGATTTGTTTTTTTTAATCACCGCGACGCGGAAAATTTTTGTTATTGAGAACAGCGTCTCTGCGGCATTTCATATCACAAGACGTACCACAACACCGAATGCGATCTTGGAGGAGTCAAAGGTAGTGTCGGAACCCAGGACGTTCCATGTGATGGACTGCGGGAGAAAAAGCATCAGCACAGAACGGCAGGAAACAGCGGGGAGATAGTGCAGGCAGGGCTTTAAGGGGAGGGGGGTTGGGCGGGAAGGGGACCAACCATAGTGCTGCCAACAGCGAAGGTGGAACCGGAGAGAGGGTTGATGATGGAGATGGAGCCGCCGGCGGAAGTGGTGCAGGTGTCGCCGGAAGAGGCGGCAGTGGTGGTGGCAGCGGCGGTAGCAGAGGAGGCGCTGGCGGTAGCCGGGGAGGCGGAGGCGGAACCGGAGGCAGCAGACGATGAGGACTGGGCCAGGACGGCGGAGACGGCGACGGCGAGGAGCGACAGGACCTGCATGTGTGTGGTGTTGCTGTTTGGTGGATGGAATTGCAAACAAATGGAAGACGGAGTTGATTTCGCCGAAAACAGCAACCACAACCACAACTAACTACAACTGAAATGAAAACACCCACACACACACACACCCGCTCGCACGCACAGCCCCGCCCATGGACCCCCGCGTGTGCGACCTCGTCCTGTCCGCCGCAGCCCCTGCGGCCGGCCCCGCCCCTCATGTCACCATTGTTGGCTTCCCTTACGACACCGGCGTCCAGCGCAACGGTGGCCGTGTGGGCGCGCGCCTCGGCCCCGCCGCCTTTCTGAAGCTGCTCCTCACCAAGCGCACCGGCACCGCCATCAACGCCGAGCTGGACATAGACTTGACGTTAGTTGTGATTGTACGTAACCAATCCCCTCATCTAAACCCCGCCAGCTCCTTGCGCGTTGGAAACTACGGTCTGATTGATGCCGATCTCCCGCTCGAAGAGGCTCACAAACGCCTCGAGGATGCCGTGAAAGCCATCTTGGACGCAGGTTACGCCTACAGAAATCCCATCCATTGTTATTGAAGTCCACCATGAACCAACTCAGGCAGTATCCCGTTCATTGTCGGCGGTGGCAACGACCAGTCATACCCAAATGCCAGTGCGCTGCTCTCCCATGTCCTCGAGCAGCATCCACGAATGTCCGTCGGCGTTATCAATATCGACGCACACCTTGACGTGCGCCCAAAGACCCACGGGACAAACCTTGTCCATTCTGGAACACCCTTCCGCCAGCTGCTAGAGGACAAGCGATTCGCTTCCTTCTCCGCGTCGACGCCTGCTTCTGCGAATGCCTCTTCTGGCCCGCATTTCGTGGAGTTTGCCGCCCAGGGCTCGCAGTGCGCAAAGTCGCACGCGGATTTTGTTCACGAAAACAAGGGCAGCATTGTTTGGCTACGCGATGTTCTGGCACGCGCCGCTGCAGCCCCGTCGCAAGGCGGCGGGAGCGTCGGTAAAGTTTTTTCCGAAACTCTTAGTCGAATGTCTGGCGATCGCTTGTTTGTGTCATTTGATTTGGATGCCGTCCGCTCAGCTGATGCGCCTGGCGTGTCGTGTCCGTCTCCAATGGGCCTGAGTGCAAAAGACGCTTTGGATATTTGCTTCGAGAGTGGCGCGAATCCGCGTGTCGCATTGTTTGACGTTTCTGAGCTGAACCCCGAGATTGAAGAATATCGCTCAGCAAGGCTAGTCGCAATGATGTTTTACTACTTTTTGATGGGGCTCTCGGTAAGACTGAAGAATTCAACGGGTTCCAAAACCAACAGCGGCAGCAAGAGCAAGCTCTGAAAGGAAATAGCTGTTTTGTTTTTCCTGGTCGGAAGAATAGCAAGAACAGAAGAAAAAGAAAATAACAAAATTGGCTTCAATTTTCAATGGTTTTTTTTTTATTCACCAATGACTCCCAAACTCAAAGGCTAGCAAAGACATCATCGATTAAGCTATCACTGGCTTGTTCTGGGATCGTAATCTTCAACCTTGGTTCGATTTTTTCCGCCTGCTGTATTTGGTGCCGTGCGTAATCATTGCCGGACCATGAACGACGTGCGACTCCATTGTTGACATCCCAATGCAGCATACTTCTTGCGCGTCGAGCAGCGTCATCAGATCCATCGAGCAACAGCAAAAACCCGCCATTCATTGCCTCCCCCCATCCAGTGCCACCTCCGTTGTGCAAGCTGACGGAGGTGGCTCCTCGGAACGAGTCTCCGATAGCATTATGAACTGCCATATCTGCAAAAAGAAATTCCAGCGATAAGCAAGCGACTGGTAACGGTTGCGGGATATCACCTGCGCAGAATTGCGACCCGTCCGTGATGTTCGAGGTTTCCCGCCAAGGGCTGTCTGTTCCTGAGACATCGTGATGGTCTCTGCTCAGCATGATGGGCTTGCTGATATCGCCCTTTGCGATGGCTTCATTGAATTTAAGCGCAATGCGCGCACGGCCTTCGGCGTTGCAGTAGAGAATCCGTGCTTCCGAGCCAACAACCAGTTGGTGCTCCTCGCATTTGCGGATCCATAAATGATTGTCCTCGTATTGCTGTTGAGATTCTACAAGGGGAAAGAATTAGCACTTGAACCACATTTCAAGAAAACCAAACTGAGATCGGACTGGTGGGATGACGCTGAATTTTCGGACATCAGTTCTTCAATCACAGCTTGGGCAATTTTGTCAGATTTCAAAAGATCCTGATGGTCTCCCGATGTGCAAATCCAGCGGAAAGGCCCGAAGCCAAGAGAAAAGATGTCCCCCATAATGTCTTGAACATACGAAGGGTACTTGAAGACTCCCGGCGCCTTGAAAACGTTTGCGCCAGCACGTCCGGCTTCAAGGAGAACTGAAACGCGACAACTCAGAAAAGCAATTCATCAATTGATAAAATCTTACAGGCGTTTCCATAGTCCCAGAATTTCATTCCTTTGGCAGTTAATGCATCGACAGCTGAAATGTGTCTTCGAAGACTTTTTTGCACTTCAGCCCTATTCGAAGCAGCAAGAAACATCAGTGATGTGAGGCACTACAATCACTCAACCTTACTTGAACTCAGCTGGATTACTTTCCATCAGCGCCTTGGCGTCAGCAAACGAAAGAGATGCCGGATAATAGCCTCCGCCGAAAGGATTGTGAAGAGATGTTTGGTCTGATCCCAAGTCGACAATGTTTTCCGACTCTTTCGCGAATCTCTTCGCATAAAAATCAAAAATTAATCACATGTACAGGTGATTTCGAATGAAATATTACCTCCCACAAATCAACCACGTTTCCGTGGTAACCAATACTGGTTGTAATTTTGTTTTTCTTGGCTTCCTTCACCCGTGCGACAAGTTTTTCAAGGTCTGTTTCCTTTTCTTTCACCCACCCTTGGTTGAATCTTTTGTTCAGGGCACTTTCTGTGGAATTTTGTGAGTTCGTGTGCAAGTGAGTTTCAGGAAACATTAGAAAGCAACATTCAACTCAACTCACCATCAACTTCGGCAACCACGCAGATCATTCCTGCTATGACACCTGCTTTTGGCTGAGCACCAGACATTCCTCCCAATCCAGCCGTCACAAAAACTTTGCCAGCCATTTCGTTTGTGTTCAAGTACTTGCGAACGGCATTCATAACTGTTATGGTTGTTCCATGAACGATTCCTTGGGGTCCAATGTAGCAATACGATCCTGGAAGATTTCAATTTAGTTACATTGTCGCGTAACAAATACCCGACCTGCTGTCATTTGGCCGTACTGAGAAACACCGAGGGCGTACATGCGATCATAGTCTTCTCGTAAGCTATAGTTGGGAATGACCATTCCGTTTGTTACGATGCACCGTGGAGCATCTTTGTGCGAAGGAAACAGGCCCTGCGGATGCCCGGAGTACAGGACGAGTGTTTGCTCTTCCGTCATTTGAGAGAGATACTTCATCGTAAGATGATACTGTGCCCAGTTGCTGAAAACGCAGCCGTTGCCACCGTATGTGACCAATTCATGCGGAAACTGAGCTACCCGTCTGTCGAGATTGTTCTGGATTTGTAACATTATCGCGGCAGCTGAATACACAGTTGAGCTCCAATCAAACGACCATTGATCCAAACAAACCTTGTACACAGCGAGCCGGATATTGGTCGATCGGGTACGCCTTCATCTCGTAAGACGTAGGGCGGAAACGATACATGTAGATATGGCCATAGGTGACTAGTTCAAAGGCGAACTCCTTTGCGAGCAGAGCATGGTGCTCGACTGGAAAGTAGCGGAGAGCGTTCTTGACGGCGAGCTTCTTTTCGGCATCTGACAGCGCGGGAGTGCGCTTTGGCGCATGAGGCACCGAGGGGTCGAGGTTAAAGACTTGCTCTGCGGTCAGAGAATAGAACTTCGAGTCTGCCGTGATGCCTACTGCGAGTTCGGAGAGAAGGTTGCTGCTGATATTGGCGAACATTGATGAATGTGAGATTTGAGGCGGGCGGAATTCTGGAAGACTCCTTTTATGATCTGTTTTCCATTTCTCTTGTGCAGTGTGGGCTTGACTTTGGGCTTGCACCGTTTGTGACTGCATTTGTAATTGCGGTGGAAGACACTCGCTGTAACAGGCCTCACTAGCAATGCTGCAATGCAGCAGATGTCGTACACTGCAACTATAAAAGAACTTTCACAACGCGCGCCTCAAATGGCTGACAGAAACAACAGGGCGATCCCGGTGGTCCTTTTGTGCTCCATCTGGGCTTGTGTAAAAGGTGCCACCCTACAAATGAATTTGGAGCAGAAAAAGGGCATTTGAGGAGCACAAAACGGCCCCCGTCCCCTCGAAAGGCACCTTCCAGAAGCAACAATCATCAGAAGCACCAACAGCAGTATCATTCAATGGCCCACTCAATGCAGGTGAGCGAGTGACAAGTCCTCGCCGAATCTCACCCACAGTCCAGTTCCCAAACCCTATCATCCTCGATGGCGAAACTCTTACGCCGGAGGCTCTCTACCATCTGAGCTTCGGTAAAACCAAGATCGACCTTTCCTCCGGCGCTTGGGAGGTTTGTAAACAAATCGGCTGCAATCCTTCCTTATCGGTTGTCCACAGAAAGTGGCCGCCTCGCGTGTGACCATTGATTCGATTGTTGCACGGAACATTCCCGTGTATGGAATCAACACGGGATTCGGCAACTTTGCGAATATTAGCATCCCTGCCGACAAGATTGACGAGCTTCAGAAGCGTCTGATCATGTCTCATGCTGCAGGCACTGGCCAACCGCTCTCCATAGAACGCACTCGCATGCTTCTTGCGCTTCGTATCAACGTTCTTGCTCGTGGTCGAAGTGGTATCCGACCCGAGACACTCAAGATCATGCTGTATGCTTTCAATAACAGTCTTCTTTCTTACGTTCCGGAGCAAGGAACAGGTGTGTAGCTTGAACAGATGTTGTGTTTGTGCATATGGATTCTAATGAATTCGTAGTTGGTGCATCCGGAGACCTTGCTCCTCTTGCGCACCTGGCTTTGGGTCTGCTCGGAATGGGGAAAATGTGGAATCCCACCACCAGCTGTTACGAGGATGCTGCAAAAGTGTTAAAGGATCACAACTGCGAAGCGATTGAGTTGAAAGCGAAAGAAGGTCCGTGTAATTTGCTTCTTTTTTTTTTCTTTTTTCTTTTCGTTAAAATTTTGAAACAAAACTAAACAAAAAAATGAAAAATAAACAGGGTTGGCAATGATCAACGGGACACAGTTCATGGGAGCATTCGCATCTGAAGCTGTCTCTCGCGCAGCTTTGCTTGCAAAGCAGGCAGATGTAATATCTGCTTTAACTCTTGAAGTCTTGCATGGAACACCGAGAGCAATGGATGCACGGATACACGAGGCGCGTCCACACCCTGGCCAGAATCTCTCTGCTTCAAGAATCCGTGGGCTACTGACATCCAACAATGCTTCCCAAAGGCCATCTGAAGCCATACCGATGACTTTCGATGATTGCTCGGAGCTCTTCAAAAGTCATGAATATTCGGGAAGAATCCAAGATCCTTACACTCTTCGCTGCATTCCTCAGGTTCATGGTGTTGCCGTTGACACTATTGAGTTCTGCCACAAGATCATTCAAACCGAGCTTAACAGCTCCACCGACAATCCGATGGTCTTCAGTGAAACGAACGAAAGTATTTCCGGTGGAAACTTTCATGGAGAATATGTGGTATGCATTCGGAAAATTTTTTTGCACTATCTCAATACGTTCTACAGGCCAAAGCTCTTGATTTTCTTGCAATTGGAGTCCATGAGTTGTCTTCAATGAGCGAGCGACGGACAGATCGTCTTGTGAATGGATCATGCCATGTTTTACCGTCTTTTCTCGTCAATGAGGGTGGCCTGAATTCAGGCTTCATGATCTTGCACTGCACTGCGGCCGCGCTTGTTTCGGAAAACAAAGTCTTATGTCATCCAGGTTCAGTTGATTCGATCCCTACCTCAAAGCAAACCGAAGATCACGTGAGTATGGGTGGTTTCTGTGGACGTAAAGCAGTACAAGTTGTTGGCAATGTGGAAAAGGTCCTGGCGATTGAGTTGTTGGCTGCGTGTCAAGCGTTGGAGTTCCACCGACCGCTGAAAACAACACCTCCTTTGGAAGCTGTTTACTCGCTGGTGAGGAAGCATGTTCAGGCATGGACCAAAGACCAGTTTGCACATCCGGACATTGAGGCAGTTTCGAGGTTGTTGTACACTGGGGAGGTTTGGGATGCGGTTCAGCCATATCTTTAGATGACACCACGTTCCCAACAAAGCGCGTATTCGAAACCACAGAGAACGTCGTGACTTTCATCCGACAGCGACGATGATGAAACGCGGACATGCCTGGCCCCAATCGCCCAGGATGTTCTGTTTCTGTTGTTTGATTCATGTCTGGTCCGGTCGACGATGGCGCCCGGACTTCGACGGCCACTGCGGCACCGCGGTCGCCGCCGCCACACGCTGCGTCCACCCCTTCCGCCCTTACCACCCTGCAGCACCTGCAACAGCCTCATGCTGGGATCTCGCTGCAAATGCCGCTGTCAATGTCAATCTCGGGCGACTCGGACACCAGCAACAAAACGAATCATACTTCCAGCACTACCAACGGCGGTCTCGATTCTAGCAATACTAATTTCGCAAATAGTAATCCCGCCGTGTCTGCGATACCGCAGCATCTTCAGCCCCAAATGCAGTTTTTGCCTGTCCCGGTAACTGTACCGGCCATTCCCGTGCAGAACGGATACTTGGTTCCCGCAGCAACTATGCCCGTTGCCCCAGTGATCGTTCCTTCAATTCAGTCGCAAATTCCGATCGTATACCAAATACACCAAGTTCAACAGTCGCAACCTCAGATGCAAAGCAGAATTCAAGTACAAACTGCTTCAGTTCCAGCTTCGGTTGCGATGCCGCAAAAGCAAGTTTCAACGCAGAAACCGCAAGACGTTCGACCAAATGTGCCGCAATCGGACCTGCAATCGCATTTCCAGCCGGATGAAAAAAAGATGGTAGCCTGGACTTTACTCAGCGCAATTTAATCAATTCTACAGAAAAATATGCCTCCTAGTGGTCCTGCTTGCTATTGTGGAGTTTCGCGAGAAACAAGGTTTTTTTTGTTCAAAGTTTAAAATATGCTTGACAATGCATCATGTCTTTGTTCAGTCCTTTCGCACCACCGTTTCAATGTCGAAAATGCTATAGATTGTTCCATCAAGGTACGAACATATCGAGACTCCAAAAGGCAGATGATTTACTCATCTTCCAGACTGCATCGAAACGCTGAAATCATGGAAGGCCCAGCCGCTACCGGGAGATGACTTTTACGTTTTTATCTGCAAGGCTTGCACACCGCACAAAACAGAGCAGATAATGCGGCAGGCTCTGACGTTTCTGGATATCATTCACCTCACGCTTTTCTTGTTCACGCACGCGCACGATGGGGCGGCGGCGCAAGTATCTGCTGCGTCGTTGCGCGTCGTGTGGTCGCGCGATGCGGTCGACAAGCCGCCGCAACCGCGCTTGGGGCCTTCGGACGGGCGTGCGTATTTCGCCAAGCGACAAGTGGCTGCCTTTGTGGATGCAAACTGGGAGAGGTTTTGGTTGAAGGAGCGCGCAAAAACTTGGACTCATTCCCTTATGGGCTCTTTTGCCGCCGGGTGTGGCAGCAATAATTCTGGCGGCACCGGCGCCGGAGGAGAGGAGTTGAGATTCGTTTCGGGGAAAGATCAGTTTGCTGGAGACAACAGTGGGAGTCCCCTCGCACTTGTTTTTAAAGTCTAACTTTTTGTCTTTCGCAGGTGCAAACTCGCTAATTGCGCTCTTCAACCCCATGGTGTATCCTTCCATGATTGAAAGCAAGCGATCGCGAATGGCTGCATACGACATATCTCCCGTCGGTGCGTTGCTTGAACTTCCAGGAACAGCACTCCGGCAAGTGCAGACAGTTTCGACAACAGGCAGTGCTTCCGTGCAAGGAGCGATTAGCGGTGCGCATCCTACAGCGCCCAAGAAAAAGCGATTGTTAGACCCGACAGGAGGAGAGTCTGATAATGAAGGGCCAGATACAGTGGTGGACTGTGAACAAATGCTACGTTTTCTGACAATCTGTTTTTGGTTAGAATGCGCGCAAAAAACCTCTCTCGATCACAAAGCCAAAACGGGTTCCGCGATTGCTGGAACCGGAAAAATTAGATTCGACTAACTCCGTGTGTGGGTGTACTTATTTAATTTCCACGTCGTTTCGATTCCTGAAAATGCTTGTTTTCCAGTGCTTTATCCTGACTTGAATAATCCGGAGACGGGACCAGTTGTCCTGTCGACTGAACTAACGCATTCGGCGCCCCAAATGCGGATTTCAGCCGACGGTCTCACCGTGTTTACAGATAAGGCGAGTCTGCAGTCTTTGTAACTTGATTGCTTATTTTTCTTATAAGGGCTATCGTATGGCTAAGGCAACGCACGGGGTGTATGAAGGATGCTGGTATTTTGAAGTCACATTTCGCTCGAAGGAGAGGGGACATGCCAGGTTTTTTCCCTTTCTGTTTTGATAATTTATAAATGGCTGGCCTTCCTTTACAGAATTGGATGGTCGCAAATCAGCGGTGATTTGCAAGCACCTTGTGGTTATGATCGTTTCAGTTATTCTTTCCGTGACTCGCCCGGATCGCTCTTCCACGAATCTATACCGCAAGAAGCCCCCACCTCCTTTGCGGAAGGGTACAGTTGCGTGTTTCCTTTTCTTTTTTCGCAAATAAGTGTTTGTGACTCACTTACCTTTTGTTTTATATCTTCATAAAAGAGGATGGTGACGTGTTGGGGTTGATGATAAAGCTGCCACCACAACCTGATGTGGACAACTTGGTGCGGCGAATATGGAACGCAGAAAGTAGTTATGTGCAGTTTCGCACCAAGCCTTTAGAAAAACTTCCGGGCAGCGAAATCAGATACTACAAGAATGGCAACGAACTCGGAATGGCTTTTACGGAACTGTACACAGGTATGCAGATCTATATGGCATCTCCGTCTTCTTTTTCCCGGTTTTGTGATACAAGCTTGTGTGCTTCCAGGAAAATACTATCCGGCAGTATCGTCATATCAGCACGGCACACTGACACTGAACTTTGGGCCGAAATTTGCGTACGCCATCCCATCCGGCGCTCGCGCGTACAGCGACGTGCCGAGGGTGTTTGCGTGGAGCGAGTATGCAATGTATTCGTACGAGCCGTTCCGCGTGTATGACCGCGAGTACACTACTGCAGGGTGGGCGCGGATTGCAAACGCCACTGGGGGTGGTGGTGCCAATGCGGACGAAATGAGCAATGCTGCTGGTGCATGGGACGGTGCGGAAGGTGCAGGCGCGAAGCGTAAGAAAAGCAGCAAGAAGGTGGTGACGGATATGGATGTCGATGTGGACGTGGAGGCAGACACAAAGCCAGAGATGAACGCGAGAACGAACCTTGACGTCGAGGTCGAGGACGATTTGGATGTGGATATTGAAGCGGATTCGGAGCCCGCGGCGATTGCGGATAATTCCCTTGCCGATGGAGGCGGCGCGGTGGTACGATGAATTAACTTGATAATTCCCTCCTCTTCAATTGTTTTGCATATTTCTTTTTTTTTTTTTTGTGGTTTTCTTCGATCGATGCGGCTCGAGAAGTGTTTCTTCTGCTCCTCCACCGTGTACCCTGGCCATGGGATGATGTTCGTGCGTAACGACGCGAAGGTGAGAGCGTGAGCGCGGGCATTGGCTGGGCTCTTTGGCCGGAATGGCTTTCAGAACTCTCCTCTCACACCGTCAGCACAGCAATTCCGCTTCTGCCGCTCAAAGTGCCACAAGAACTTCAAGATGAAGCGAAACCCGCGCAAGGTCAAGTGGACCAAGGCGTTCCGCGCGGCGGCGGGCAAGGAGATGACTGTGGACCAGACCCTCGAGTTCGAGAAGCGACGCAACGTGCCGGTGAGGTACGACCGCGAGCTGATGGCCACGACGATCAAGGCCATGAAGCGGATCCAGGAGATCAAGGCGAAGCGCGAGCGAGTGTTTGCCAAGAAGAGACTGCAGGGCCGGCGCGAACAGGAGAAGTCTGCGGCGCTCAAGCTGGTGCAGAAGAATGTCGAGTTGGTACAAACGCCGGCACTGAGGCAGCGTTTGCTGGAGAAGAAGGTTGTTGCGGCGCCGGCGACTGCCAGGGATGTGGAGATGGCTTGAGGGTGCAGCCGCGAGTATACAACATACAAACTCAACACTCAACCTTGCAATTGCACGGGTATCAGCACGCACGAACTCAAACCCACACACACACACACACACACACAGCGACCGCCACCCCACAATCTCTCAATGTCACATTACAATACATTTTGCGCCGCCGTCGAGCTCCTCATCCACCTCAGGACGAGTGGCGCCCGCACGGGCCTTCAGTGTCTCCAGGCCGGCAGCAACGCCCTTCATTACGCGTCCAGAGCGGCCGCCACGTTCGTCGCGCGGAAGGGGCCCGTTGCGCGCGACGTATGCAGCCTCAGCAGCCTCAGCGGCCTCGATCTTCTTGAACGCTTTCCAGTCCACCTCGATGCCCATGGCCTCGAGCCGCGCGATTGCCTTGGCATCCCCCGCGAGTGCTGCGCGCTTGTACCATTTTTGTGCCCGCTTGTCGTCGGGGCGGCCGCCGGCGGCTGCACCGAGCTTGGCGCTCTTGGCGTCTACTGTGGCCTCCTCTTCGAATATGCCACGTTCGGCAAAATACCCCATGGCAAACAATGCTCGCGGTAGGTTGCACTCGGCTGCAAGGTGCACCCACCGAATTGCTTCCTTCGTCGATTGTGGGAGCGAAAACTCGCCGTTTGGATCCTCGAACCCTTGCATGTATAATCCGCCCAATTCGAACATACCCTGGAAGAACAAAGCTATAAAAAACTTTTGAAATATAAAATCACAACTAACCTCGGGACTCCCATTTTCTGCAGCCAGTGAATAAAAGAACGCGCTTTTTGCCAAATTCTTCGCGAAACCGTACAATCCGCCGCCATATATGTCACCAAGTTTGACTTGACACCCTGCATGACCCAAAGAAGCACCGCGGTGGAAGAGCTGAACCATAAACTCATGGTCTGGATATAGCAAACCGGAGACTCCTTTGTCGTGCAAAATAGCATACTCATACACTGCATGTGGAAACGTCTTTGTTGCGTATTTCGTAGCCAAACGAAGCCATTTAATCGAATCTCTCTGGTTGACAGCTAGACCAAGGTTTCCCTTTTGCAAAGCGGTTCCCAATCGGAACATTGCGCCGGGATGATTCCTAAAGTAAAAAATGCCGATTCGGTTGAGTATTAGGGAACAAAATTGTCAGTAAATAACAACACACAAAACCTTAGGGCGGCTTTTTTATAGTTGTGCACAGCCTTTGCATAGCTTACGCTTGTTCCGATTCCCTTCTCGTGGCACAGAGCGACATTGAAAACGCCGTCGACATTGCCACGCTTTCCTGCACTTTTATAAAGCGCAAAGGCTCGTCCGAAGTCCGGCTTCATGTCGAATCCATTGTCCTCATCGATGCCGGGAATACCCTCAACGTACATTCGCGCGAGAACAAGCTGGGCTTCTGCCACCACGGCAAGCTTCATGTTCGTCAACGTCGCAATTCGCTCGAGTACATCAAAACAGAGTGTCGCCAATGACTTCTGATCCACAGGATAAGACGAGATTTTTTGTATCAGGGGCAAAATAGCAAGGACAGCCTCAAGCGCCCCCTGAGGATCAGACTTTGGAAACTGCGCTCGTGGAACGTGATCCGAGTATATTTGCGTCCTCGCCAGACTTTCCTCTGCGGCTGCACCCGTGCCCGCTATTTGGCCATTCACTTCAGCTTCGGCACCATCGGCGCCGTCTGTTTCAGCAAGTTCGGCGTTCTTCGCTTGGACCGGATGGAACGCAATGTTAGGAATTTTTGCTAGGACTTCCAGGTCTGAATCGTCACCATCCGAGAAATCGGAATCTGAAACCAGATCTCTAGCAGAAGTCACATCTTCCAGATTATTGTTCATATTACTGAAACCGGTGGAAAGAACTTTGTTCGCTGATCGACCGTGACCTGGCTTCAAAAAAGGGAATGCGTTATCGGTGTCGTCCGCGATGTTGTACGCGGAAGCAGTTTCATCATCGCGAAGATCGCTATCGTCTGCAGGCTCTCCTGGAGCGGTGGGACTTTCCTCGCTCGCAACTCCGGCTTTTTCCATCGCGAGCTGGCGTAGCCGATCACGCACCCTGTCCATAGCAGACTCGCCTTTTTCATCATCCTCGTCGTCGTCGTCGACGTCGTTATTGTCGTCGTCAACGACGTCTTCTTTGTCAGAGACATGCGCGGAATTTCCGCGGCTGTGATGCGGCGACGGGGACGATGCGGAGGAAGAGGACTCATCTTCGTCCTCATTGGCACGGCGAAGTAACTCGCGAGCTTCCTTTCCGGACACGGCATGGCGGACGCGGGGCGGCACGGCGACGGACGGTGCGGCGCTTGAGAGCGGTTTTGCCGGATCGTAGTGAATAGAAGACGGGTCGTGGCCGACAGGAGAAACCCAGACTGCCTTGTTGACGCGTATGCCGAGTGTGGTGGCGCGGGACTCGGCGGTGCGCTCGACACGGCGCTCATCGGCAGACTTGACGACTGGGACTGGCGTTGCATGCGTGGTCGCCGAATGTCCAGGTCGGATGCTCATGCCAGACTTGCTGGCTTTCCGCTTGGACCTGCGACTCCGGTTGTTACTCACGGCGCGGGAGTTGTTGTTATCTCGGTCTTCCGATTCGTCGCTGGAGTCACTCGCCAGCCTCGACGCCAGGGCAGTCGGAAGCGGAGTATCCCGAATCCATGCACTGACCTTGTTTGCGGGTGGAGGCGGTGGCGGCATAACCGGCGGCATAACCGGTACGCCTGCAGGCGCGTACTGAAACGGGAGCACCGCGCTGCCGTGCGCGCTGGGTGGTGGCAAAAGTTGCATCTGCTGCTGCTGGTACATCTGCTGCTGCTGCATCTGCTGTATGTGCTGCAGCTGCTGAGGCGAGTATGGGTGAGATAGGTCGTCGCGGTGCTGCATTGGCGGCAGATTGCAACTTGGCTGCGTCTTTTCGCCCACGGACGCCGCCGGATACGCATGAGACGTGCTGACGCTCTAGCGCGTGCAGCATCACGCGCAACATCGCGTGCAGCATCGCACCGACCATCGCGCGCTCGCCCGGGCCAGACAGAGCTCACGGCGTTGGGTTCGGTGCTTGTTCGCGGGTCTGGCAAGGAGACTGCATTTAAGTTGCGGCCGTCGAATGCTGTTTGGCCTCAGAAATCATCGCCCTGGCTGCCGCGACTTATGCCGTGTTCTAACTCCCGTTCTGGGCAGCCGTGGGCACGTTCATCCGGCGGCCATTGCAATATAACTTGAGCCTCTTTAATCGCTGCCTCCTTAGCTTCCCTTGAAGTTGTGCAGTTTCATGCAGAGGACACATCTTATTTCATCCCTCAACATCGTCATCCGTCTCTTGTATTCGCTGATTATTCATCCGTCCATCTCTCATGAGCACAGGCGGGCACATTTTGCTGTCTTAGACGGATATGTGATACTTTCGGTGCAATAAAAAACGGCCGACAACAAAAAAAAATCGATAAACAGTTTCACTTCGTATTAACAAACCCCACTGTCACATTATTGAACTTAGATTCTAAAAACTGTGCGGCATCCTTCCCAATGTCGTTTTCCAGAAGACGAACCTCTTTTACCAGGCGGTTTTGGGAAAGAAATGATATCAGTTGGGGCAAGGATGCATCGGTGACGTTGTTCGCGCTAAGGCCGAGAAACTCCAACCGCGGAAGAGCACGAACAGGTGGAAGAAGGGTCAAGTAATCCCGGAACGAATCATCTTCGTCGTCGTCGTCGTCGAAATTATTTTGAACAACGTCAGGGGTATTGGCATGAGCCAACGCATCCAGAATCAGGCAAACGCCAGAGTCGCCAAGTAAATTGTTTGAGAGGTCCAGCCGCCGCAGCCACTTCTTCGAAAATCCTGCGCCGGTGGCACTTTGACCCAGGAACACGCTCGCCAATCCGAGCGCCATGTTTGGCCCAAGGTAGCAACCGCCAAGGTCCAGGATCTCGAGACCACCGCAGTCGTTGAGCTTCAGCAAGAACTGGTTCATGACGACGTCGCTCTCGTCCCCAAGGTAGCTGTCGCGCATGATGAGCTCGCGCACTGCGCGGAGCTTCCGACGCGCGACGGTGCTGTGCTGGCCACCGCCGTTGACAATCCGGAACACTGCTCCAAGAGCCGCGGCGCCGGCGTCGCCACACATGTTCATTTCAATACCGAGCCGATCGATGCGCGTGTGTGGTAGCGCTGCCGCAAGCGCTCGCACACCCTCGTCGCCAAGCTGGTTATACCCGACACGCAGCGTCTCTACGCTTGTGCCGACAAGCCCCGCTGCCAGCAGGCCGGCGCACGTTGCGTCCAGACCGCTCTGAACAATAGCAAGCGTGCGCAGAGAGCGGCACTGCGACAGCACTCGCGCTAGCGCGTCAACTGCACTTTCGGCTGACGATGTGTTACTGCTAATACTCAGAGTTGCGAGATTTTTCAGACAGGGCAGGGCGGCTGCAAGCACTTCGAGCGCTGCCGCGGTGAAGCCTGTGCCATCCAGATACAACGACTCTAGTGGAATTCCTGGGAGTGCTGTTGGGCTGAAGAAAGGTGGGAGTGGCACCGAAGGCCTAACCGCCATCTTTGCGATAGTTGTAATGCAGTGGCCTAACAGAGATATCCCATAATTGTGAAGAGGGGTCGAACTTAGATTCAGATGTTTGAGAGTTGGGCGAACAGAAAACGCGCCAGATGTTTCAGTTTCCCGTTTTTGTCGCTGTAGTTGGTGGGTGCCCTCTGATTGATTTGGATATGAATTTGGCCCCTCTTCTTGGGTTTGATGTGATAATGCGGTATCTTGCGAAATGAGGAATAAGTTGGGCAATGAGTTCAAGTCCGAAAAAACCGAATTCGAAAAATCCAGGTACTCCAACGGCGCTGAAACTCGAGGTAAAACCGCTAAAACGGAATTGCAAAATGCCTGTGGAGATTTGTGGATGTCCAACACGCGAAGATTTTGACAGAAAGGAAGAATATTCGCAAACAGCGAATAATGTTCCAAAGCTTCGTTGTGCTGCGCAAAAGCGTGCAGAACTACACCCGCAAGCTTTAATTCGCGAACAATGAGGCCCCAAGAGCTGTCCAGTGATTCTGCCAGTATGGCAATTCCGACACTAGAAACAGCATTGAACGAGAGATCCAGTGTGGCCACTCGAGATGTTGACAATGATACACATAATGCAAGCAATCCTTCATCGGCAATGGAATTGTTCGCTAAATTCAGTACTCGCAGCGACGACGGGACGGGAAGCAGCAGAGCGAGATTCGCAGCTGACAAAGATGACAAAGAACAGTTTGACAGATCCAAGGTTTCCAAAGTCGGGCCGCTGCCAGATCGTGTCTTCAAAAGTCCCTGGACAAGCTGTACTAATGAGTTTCCTTCCATTGGGCACCCCCGCAAAATCAAAGAATGCAGCCGCATCGTGGAGATGGATGAAAACAGTTCAGGAACCTCCAGCGTGCAAACGGATTGATCTTCTGTGTTAGGAAAAGCACAAGACCAAAATTAGATTTGAAAATAGCAACAAAAACAACACGCAACTGTCAGTCCCTAAATCCAAAATAGCGCTCTGAGCGAAAAGCGCATAAGTATTGAATACGAGCACGGAGCGAGTATCGCAAAACACCAGTTGGGGCTGATGGCCGAACGATCGCAGAATCATGAGGGCTGCTGCAAGTTGCTCTGTTCGCGTTGCAGTCACGCCAGTCTTCGATCGCACTGAGCGCGATTGTTGATTGGACCAATCTTCCAAGTCAGTAGTGGCGGCCGAATGGCTGCTCGAGGGACCGCCTCGTTGTTTTAAAGATTGCCCAACTGGAGACTCAGGCTGGGATGCTGAACCGCCCCCATCCCCGCCCACAGAGGATTGAACATACGACGGGTCCTCCTGGTTGCTTGCGTTCCCGCGCGGAACCAAAGAGTGATGAGTATGTCGGATTAAAGTGCTCGATAGTAGTTGATCTTCGTCATCGTACTCGGATTCATCGGCTGCAAAGCCAACAGGGATTCTGAGCACGGGCCAAGTAGACTCGATGCCGGCAGCGGCCAGTCTAAAGATAGTGAGACTGGCTTTTCGGAACGGTCGGAACTGCCTCATGACAGCACCCATTCGAAGCACATCTGACGGCGCTAGCAGGCGGCCTACTTGCAGCATCGCACTGTCCATGTGAATGACCGAAAAGCGGTGCCAGGCTCCTCGACAGTGGGCCAGGGCAGTGCCAGTGGCTTTTGTATTTGAAAATATTATTAAAAGAAGACCATCATTGGCGGCGTGGATCTGGCGCAGCCATAACACGCGCAGGGCGGGGCCGGCATGCCCGCGCGGCCTGGACGCGGCGCGGCGGAGGCTTCCGGGGCGGCGGCGCGGCGGCGCGGCGCACATGACGCGACAGCGTGCTTGTCTGCTTGTGTCTGTGCCGCGGCCCAATTTCCTGGAACATCGGCCCCCTTTCACATCCAAATTTTTCTCATACTTTTTTTTATTGCATATCCTTCAACATCTTCTTGCGCTTAAGTTCCTCGATCACATGCATCAAGCCTTTCGAGCTCTACCCAGCCAGCCCGCCACAACCCACATTCATTGGTACGAAAATCCGTCCATGAAGAATTAACGCAAAGAATAAAGAATCAGATAATATAGAAGCTACGGAACAAAAAAAATTTTAGAATCCACCTTTAAAGTGTTTTCCTTGATTCTGCTCAGCCCAAACGATTCTATTTTGCTCCGTATTCCCGCAAATCCGGTATTTGAAATGATTCTTGCAGATATTTTTATTGCAGTGCCGATGGTCGAACTGCCCATGTCGCTCGATCCGATGATCGACACTATGTTGTCTGTCCGCGAGGCTTCATTCAAGCTGATATCTTTCCGATCGGCCAGCAAGTCGGAATTTATGCAAGGTGTTATTGTTTGCGTTTCTTCGACAAGCATAATCTTAGCATGCGACAAGTTCCGAGTTTTTATAGTGAATGTTTGCGAGACCGGGTCAAGTTGGGAAGTTTCGAGAATAACCGCCTCTTTGATTTTGAACATCTGCGTGGAATCAGCGGAAAGTGGAGGACATGGCAAGGACGAAACCACCAACCGCCTTGCTCCACTTTGGCAGTCTTCCTTCCTTGGTCATGATGCGGGTAGAGTGCAGGATGCCGGTGGCGGGGTCAACATAGCGGTCGATGACGTCGGAGGTGATGACGTGGGAGGCCATCGGGTTAGGGTACTTTTGCCACACGGCGAGGGTGACTGGCAGGGAGTCAGCACACACATGCACGGAAGATACCCACAGGGCACAGTGGATACACACAGAGCATACACACACGCTCTGGGGATCAGAAGGGGCACGCACCGCTCTCCCACGAGTGCGGGAACAGGTGGGTCGTGGAGAACAGAAGGACCATTTTGTCGTGGATTTGGATTCGGGTTTGTCGCTCGCTGCGTTTCGTTTCTGCTGCAGTAGCAGCATTAGCAGTATTAGCGTGTTCTAATGCACTTAAATCTGCTTGTACATGCTTGCATCTGTGGCACCGTCTTTTCAGCTGTTGTTGTTGTTGTTGTTATTACTTGTCGTGTTGTCTGGCAAACTCCATCGGGGTCTTTTGAAACTCTTGTCGCCGCACGCATGGATATCCATTGCGGTCCAGAGTATCGAGAGAATGTCACCGAACGTCTTTCGAATGTTCGTGCCTGTGCCAGGTGTTGTCCGAATGAGAAATCATGCGCAAACGCCCGCGTTCGCCGTCGCCAGCGTCTTCACCCGCGCGCGCCCCATCGATCCTGTTCTCAGACTCAGGAAGTGACATGTGCGCCTCTTCTGACGTTCTCGCTGATCCCCGGGCGCTCTCCATCCGCCCCGCTGATCGACTTGACTCGGCGTCTTCGCCAGTCCTCTGCCCTCTCGAACCGCCGACTTTTCCAACTTCTGACTCTCCTGCACTCTTAAATTCGAACAAGCTTGTAACCTTCGACACTCATCGGGTGGCTGATGATGTCAGTGATTCCAATGTCGAACAAGAACTGCAAGCCGATAGTACCCGTTTCGAAGTAGGAAGTTTTGACTTTATGGCTGGTTTCGACGATGGGTAATACAATCTATAACCCCCTTTTCGCGACACTTACCTTTGCCATTCAAGATACGAAGATCTATCTCCGGAAGAAATCGAAGCGAAAGATAACGAAGCCGCGTTGATTATTCAATTTGTTTGCGGGGATTTGGACATTGTAGATTTGCCGGAGAATATTCGTGTAGAAGCGTTGCGGCGAAAAGATATCGCATTGTCGGAAGCTGCAAAGCTTGAACGAAACCTGTTTTCCAAACCTTCTCATTCATCACCAGCTGAATCTGCCGCGAATGGTGTACCGTCAAAGAATCGCCAAGAGCACGATGATGAAGAGTTTGCGCGGCTTTTGCAGCTTGAGGAAATTCGTTCCGCTGGTGGTCATATTCCAGAGTCTTTAGCCTCGCATTTCAGTGGCCCTCAACTCAAGCATTGCGGCGCGTCCTCGTCTTTTCCTTCTTTGGTAAATGCATCGACTGTCATCTCCGAATCTACTCCGGATACGAATAAATCAACCGTCCATGAAAATATGAGAAAGTTCGATTTTGAAGAATTCAAAAAGCGGAAGTCACAAGAAGAGCAGGACGCGCATTTGGCGAAGAAACTACAGTTGGAATTCGAAAAGGAAGAAATAGACATTCAAGTTGCAAAAGGGCGCGACTACATCAAAGTATCGGAATATCCCCATGCGTTTTTGTTGCTAACGGCTTTATTTTCAGAAGAAACATTCCCCATTGGAAAAGCTGAATGCCAGTACTGTTATTGATTTGACACAGTCTCCCCCCGAATTGCCAGGCAGAGCCATGAAATCTGAAATGACGTATCCTAAGTCCGCGACTGGTTCTGATACTTCAAGTTTCGGACCAAACGCGAAGCGAACTTTCGAATCTGATAGTATTCCTTCATTCAACCCACCGGTGCCACTCGTGAAGTATGGAACTGAAGGCTTTACTGGTCGAAATATGAAGTACCAACCACCGGAATTGAAATCTTCGTCGAGCATGTGGGAAGTCGAGCGTGTGCCCAACTTCTCTCCCATTTATGACATGTCTTCGCTTTTAACGCCCTCACAAATGGGATCATCATCTTCCTCTTCCAAATTCTTGACGAACATGCAATACTTAGACCCAACTCAAGAGTACTTGCGTGGACATGTATTTATTGATAGACTGCGAAATGGAGAATATTTGAATCAAAACGATTTCGGTGATACACAGGAAGCACCCTTGAAAGAAGCGGAAGTTGTTGATCAGCTTAAAGACCTTTTGGAAAATGTGGCAATCACATCCACAATCCCCCGGATCGAAGACCGGCTACAGTCACCACCAGAACTGAAGGTTGTCTTGCTGGAACATCAGAAGGTAGAGATTTTCCTCACAAAGATCTATTTTGATATCCCGGTACAGATTGGCGTAGAATGGATGTTGAAAATGGAAAACGGAACAAACAAAGGAGGTATTTTGGCTGACGATATGGTAGGCGTTATTGTTTTGTTGGCCTACCCGACTACAACTGGAAATCAGGGTCTCGGGAAAACGGTTCAAAGCATCGCGTGCTGTATTTTGAACAAAAGCGAGAATCCGCAACGCAGGGCTACACTGGTTGTTGCTCCAACATCTTTGATTTTACAGGTATTTTGAGGACTGGCTTCCTTCATATATTGCCTCACACGCAGTCGATCGTTTTTAGTGGAGAGAAGAATTGCGTATGAAAGTACGTTCAGGAACTTTCAAAGTTTTTTTATACTATGGCAAAGGTAGATTTTGTATGCCACGTTCTATCATTTTGATTTTTCTTACAGACAAGAAGTTCACTTCAATCAACGCACTAAAACAATACGACATCGTTCTGACAACGTTCGGTACGGTTGCGATGGAATGGCCTCAGCGAAAAAAGAAACGCAGCCAGAAAAAAGAGACTGCGAAATTTGAAGAAGAAGAAGACGAATTTGGTATTGAACTTGCGAACGAGAAGGCAGATGAAAAAGCTTTGATGTCAGAAAGGGGAAATTTGTTCAAGATTGATTGGCATCGTGTCATTCTGGATGAGGTTGAAGAAGTTGGCAAAACTCGCCATTAATTGCTTTTCAGGCCCACACGATCAAAAACAAAAACACTCGCGCAGCAAGAGCTTGCGTTCAATTGAGATCGATGTACAGATGGTGTCTAACGGGAACACCGATTCAGGTTTGCTGCAGTGTGAAGGAGCTACGAATTTAATTGTCTCGTTAAGAACAACATTGGTGAACTTTACTCCTTAATAGACTTTTTGAACATAAAGGTATTCTTCCTTCATGTAACCCTATTCGCAATAATTTTCGTTTTACAAAGCCCTATTGTGATTGGGAAAGATTTCGGAATGAAATTGAAAATCCTTTCAGGATTGGCAAGCATAAGCGAGTTATGAAAAGGGTTCAAGCAGTTCTGAAAGCGATTTGTCTGAGGCGAACCAAAAATAGCACTCTTGACGGCAAACCTATCATAACGCTGCCTGCTAAACACGTTGAACTACTTCCCGTGGATTTCACTCCCACAGAAAGAGAATTTTATTCGTCGCTGGAGAAACGGACATTGCTTAAATTTAATGCTTACTTGAAAGCCGGGTATTTTCTTTCTCTTTTGAATCGCTGATAACATTTCCGAAAGGACGGTGATGCAGAACTACAGCAACGTTTTAGTGCTACTTTTGCGACTGCGGCAAGCTTGCTGCCATCCGTCACTGGTTTCGATGAATTTTTCAGAGGCGTCCGCGGAGCTTCTAGACGCCGCCCAGCCGAGCATACTGGGTAAAAACAGCAGCCACATTAGCGATCCTTTGGAGGTGCTTTCTGAGGAGATTCAGCAGCGACTTCTGGGCCTGAAGTTAACGACGGCTTTTGAATGCGCCATCTGCTGCGACGCGCTGAACGACGGTCGCATTTTGGCCGGATGCGGCCATGTATATTGTGCAGAATGTATTCTGATGCATTTGCATGGAAGCGGAGGGAATTCTGTGGAAGAAAAGAAGTGCCCAGAATGCCGGTAAGACACGGTCATTCGTTAAATTTTTTTTTTGTTCCCCCGCCTTTGCTAAAAAAAAGCAGTGGTGACATTCATACGAATCAACTTGTGCGCGTGGACGACTTTTTGCGCGCAGCAAAAGAGGCAGGCTTGATAAAGGACCAAAATGACGATAATGCTGCTTTGTCAAAACGAGCGCAAGAAAAACTGCCTTTGGTTGCTTCTGAGGTCGTGGACGATTGTGAAGAAAAACACTGGATATCGAGCACAAAAATTGATGAGTTCAGTGTGCATCATAATTGTCCTTTTCTAATTATTGGGTTTCTAGAATGATGAAAATTATTCTGAAAACAAAGCGAGATCACCAGGACGACAAAACTATAATATTTTCTCAATTCAGAGGGTTTCTTGACCTTTGCGAGAAACCGCTGAAAGACAATAATATTGGTTTCACTCGCTATGACGGAAGCATGACAGCGGAAGTGCGGGATGACTCTATTCGCAGGCTTAGAGATGATCCCGAAACGCGCGTTATTTTAGTGTCGTTAAAGTGCGGATCCTTAGGGTTGAATTTGACCTGCGCCAACCGAGTGATAATCGTTGACTTCTGGTTTGGTTGAACATGCTTGTGCCAAAGTTACATATCCTATTCGCTATCATGATAGGTGGAACGTGGCGGTCGAAAATCAAGCGATCGACAGGGTTCATCGTTTTGGTCAAATGAAGGAGGTGTATATACATCGGATCAGCATCAACGACACAATTGAACAACGCATACTGGCGTTGCAGAATAAAAAGCAGGAACTATTTAATGGTAACGATATTTTTCAAAAAATTTTGTTTAATATTTTTCCTGTTGTTGTCAACAGCTGCCCTGGGAGAAGGCGGAGTACAAGGGCTAAGTAGAAACAGACTGAGTCTCAATGATTTGATTCAGCTTTTCAACGGTGATCAGTCTGGTGACCACAGTGATGAGGACAGTTGAATGTTAATATAAAACAAGAGCACACTGCCAGGCACTTTATTTTTTCTTTCCTTTACCGCCTCCGGCCTTGGTGTTCTTTTTTGCAATGTCTTCCATCACATCGTTCATGTCCATCACGTCGCCATACAATTCTTCACCCATGCGCTCAGTGACATCCACTTGCAGCGATTCGCATTTCTTTCCTGCGGCAAGGGGCTTCCTTGTCTTCAGCATCTCCAAGATACATTCGCCGCCAGCAACACCAATGTGGTTTCCGCTGAGGTCAAGAACAGAGAGACCGGTATTCACAGTGGCGAGAACGGCACACAACACAGTAATGGACGTTTGCGAAGAAACGGCAGGAGTTTGAGCCGATGGCGTGAGAGGACTCGTCGACGGCCGCGCAGCGGCCTGCTGCTGCTGTGCTGCGAGGGAGGGCGGGGCGTGATAAGGGTTAAAGCCAAGCTCGCGGTTTTGTATGTTGTTCGCACTGAGGTTCAGGGTTTTCAATGTTGCGTTTGTCGCCAACGCTTTTGCAATCGGAAACAGACCGTCGTCTCCAATGCAGTTTCCAGTCAAGTCGAGAAACCTGATGTGCGCGTGAATGCGATACCGAAGGTGCGGCACTTACGTGAGGCTATTGTTCATCGCTAGAGTGCTCGCAATTGTTTCAGCCGCTTTTGAACCGATATCGCAATATCTTAAGCTTAAAGATTTAAGAGGGCCGGGATTTATGGGATTGTTCCGCAGTCCAACAAAAACGTTGACAGCACCGGTGCTTCCGAGCCCGTTGTGGTCCAGAACAATCGTTGTCAAAGTTTTCGAATCTTTAAGGATGTGGCTCAAATGGATGGTCATTTGGGGCATGATCTTGCAGTCAATGAGGTGCAGTGTCGAAATTGATTGATGGCCGGTTGCGAATTTAGCAAGGGCATCGAGTCCACGCGAATCGAGCAGCGATGACCATAAACAAATCGAATTCAATGCTAAATAACTATCGAATGTGGCGTATAGGGCCCAGATGTCGCTGGGAATTAGAGAATAACTGGAAATGATTATCTGCCAAGGGAACGTAAATCCTTACAGATTGCTTAACTTCTACAACCAACCAACGACTTACTTTGTCAATTTCCTCTGTTGATTGAAGGCCTTTGTCGATTTTCTTGACGACTGCGCTGAGTGGCTCAGTGATGAACTTCTTGCATTGCACCGGATAGTCGGCCTTAAGCTTTTTCAATGCAGCTACCTTTTGCAACGCAAGCTCCTCTTCGTTTTCCTTGTTCTTTCCCTTCTTCGCGGACATTTTGCCCTTGCCCTTCTTTCCTGCCTTCCTTTTCTTCCCTGAGGTCGACATACCTTTTGCCATTCGGCCAATCAAAAAATTGCGGGCATCCCTGTTTTTCTGACCACCAAAATTGAAACGATTTTCAGCCGCTCACAATGTCTTTATTGGCGAAACAACCAACCAGCAGCGGGTTCAAAACCCCCAAGGCTCCAGGTAGGGAGAAACTTGGGATAGTGAAGTCTGTGTCTGCCGCTTCTTTTTTGCCGCAAATCCGCCATGCACGTGATATCCGCCCACACCATTTGCAAAACAGGATTGCTGTTTCTTTTGCAGCGCGCTGCTATTAATCCGAATACCCGCAGACAGCGGCCTGGCCATTTTTATGGCTTCCCTCATGCTTCCTGCCGATGATTGGCGTGCCGATGGTTTTGCATGTTCGAAGCAGCTTCCGGATAAAATCTTGCCGTTTGCCTTTGACACTTGCTTTGTGCCCTGATAGCACACTCTTCCATCGTTTTCCATCCACTGCACGAGTGCGTCGTCTGCAACGTTTGGAAATGGCGCGTTTTGGCTAATAAAGCTGTGCGGCTCCTTAAAAAACTGCCCCGCCAAGTGTTCTTCATAGCTGCTTCTTCGGCGGCGGGAGTGGGACGATGATGGCCGCGAGCTGTTGGCGACAGACTTCTGCCAGGCTCGAACACACTCGACACGCTCAGCTGCAAGGGCGATACCGTGATCCGCGAGCGATTTTGCCATTTCGTCCAATTGCGAAGCGGTGCTTGACGCCGCGCTGATTGAATTATCGTGTAAAATATTGAGTTTTTTCAGCAGGTCAGCAAACGCATCTTTCGTGTCGATTCCAAAACACATAAGCGAGTGCTTCGCGCATCTTTGAACTAGAGGGTTACTATCGGTTAAAAAATTGACGAGAACGTGCAGAACGTCGTTGCTGCGAATGCCGAATGCTCCAACATTCAAACACAATTGTGCATTCAATCTCCACTGGTTATTGCTCTGCAAAACTTCTAAATGAGGAATAATAATTTTTTCGAAAGGGTTCTCGATATCTTTTCGAAAAGTTTTGAAAACGCTATATAGTGCTTTCGACGCCTGCAAGTATTAGAGCAGGCGACAAAAACTGGATATTTCACCTCGCAGATCTCATTAATTGTTCCGATTTTGAGTTTCTGTACGAGACACTTAATAAGATTCGGAACGTTAATGGGTGGTTTCTGAAATATCGTCAGATGCTCTTAAACTATTCAGCATTCACACTACCATTCGGTTTTGGATCCAAAACTGCCGTATAACTTTTCGTAAGCTTTCTGATATTTCTGGAACCGGGACCATTTTCAACAAGTTCCAAGAATATGACTGAATGTCATGTTCCGTATACGAGCTCAAATATTCCAACGGCGGAGGTTCTTCAGTTTTCATGTCGCCTAATGATTTCCATGATTGGAGTATGCTTGGTATTGTTGCTGGAATAGAGGTCTGCAGTCCTTCAAACTGTTGATTAACTTTCTCGGGATCAAGTTGAGGTTTTGGACTCGTGGGTTTTTCAGATTGTTTTGGTACCGGAGGGCAAGTTTTCAAAATTACAGTTGTTGATTTTTTTGGCGAGAGTTGCCGAATCGTCGTCGCTGACTTCTGCGGAGTTGTTGTCGTTATTCTCGTTATTCTCGTTGTTCTCATTGTTTTTGTTTGAGATTTTTTTTCGGGCTGTGATGGCACCGCCGATGATGGGGTTACCTTTGGCTTCGTTGGAACAATTGCCGAAACTTGAGCCAACTCAGTCTTTGCTTCTCTCTTGCCTCCGTCATCTCTTTCCTTCACAGGTTCGGATGGCTGCAGAGTTTCCAATTTGGGACTCGGCGCTCGATCTGGTGCAACAACTCGTGGAGGCAATTTCGGTGGCTGGTGATCAACCGGCTGAATAAGAATACTTTCTTTCCGTGGTTCTGTGCTATAGTCCATAATTTCATTAACTGAAAGAATTGATCTGGATTCGGAGTTTGAAAAGTTGAAACTTGATTCTGCAAATTCGTTTCCTATTAATGCACCGTACAATCTTTCGTGAACCAGGGGGCTTTTCGGGTCTTTTTTACGACGCTGGAAAACCATGGCCCCTTTCTCGTTTTTCGCACTTTGATCCTTAGAATCAGTATGAATCGCCGATGACACTTTGGCCAAGTTGGATGCAATTTTAAGCACGCTTTTCTGAAAATTTGCCGAATTCGGAACATTCACGCCATGCTTTCTAAAATTTTCCAGTATTTTTTCTCGTTTTTCGGCTATATTTTTCAGACCTGCTTTCTTTGGAGGAAGAGGATTTTGCAGAGGGTTCTTCCAATTTTTAAGTTCTTTTTCCCGCTTCTGTGCGGCTTGTATAATAGGGCCCCATCTGACTTAACCACATCTCAGAATCAAGATATGAACAGCAGAAACTTACTTCCATAGCTGAATGTTGCTTGAACCGTTTTCCAAGGTGAATCAGCTGGAACATGGAGCCTCTGATCAGGCGATGTGAGTGCCCGAAGATATCAAAAAAGCAACCTCGTGTTTCGGGGTTGAGATGTCCATTCCAACATCGATGTCCGTAAATGACGGCGATCTGTGTAACACAGCGTAATCTGCATCAAACTCAAATTCATCTTCATCGCCGTGTCTGTCGACATCGCCAATGGCAGAGCCATTGTGAATGGGGTTCTGCTTTGTGGCTAGAAAAACTTCTTCAAACTTTTCAGAATGTTTGAATGCGTTTGCTTGCTTTTCCAAGAAGATTCTCCTGTTGCGTCGCTGACAGTGTATCAGCAAAGCAGAAACACCAGGGTTTTGTAACTAACTCGGAGAATTTCGTCTATAGACGATTCCGTGTGCTTGAAAAGCGCAACTTCATTGTCGCGGAGGTTACCACTTCTTCCGTGAAGCTGCAGCAATGCGTCATCTATCAAATAGTTTTTTGGGACATGCCAGCGAATATTTCCATGCAGCTCTTTCTGCTCATTATAAAACAAATCCCAAAAGTCAGAATTTGAGTCGAAGGGTAAAGGGTTTTCGGCAGTGTCATCACGGAATCCATTCAAGTCGTCTATTATTTCTATTTCAACATCTTCAATTCCATTTGACGACGGAGAATTATTTTGTTTCAATTCTGACTCATTGGAACTTTTCGCCAAAGCGAGCTTCATCAAAGGGATGCTCAAATAGTTCTGCATGAATACTACGGCGACCTGATTTGACAAACCAACAATCAAATCGCCGCGATTATTCACAAATTGAATGCATGAAACTGTTTGATTGAACAGTAGTTCTCTGTACGCGATGTGAGAAGAGAAAACTGCCACTTCCAACTTTCCTGATAGTGTTTCCTGTAGAATTCCATATTTGAACTTTTCCTTCCAAATCTGCAGTCGCCCATATGTTAAATTGGGTACTTGCAACTATACTTTTAAATTGTGGAAACTTTTTGTCATTTTGAAGTCGCAAACACAGAATGGCTATTTGCTTCGTAAACATATTTTCCGCTTCAAAACAGAGTACCATCTTCTGCGTACGATACTGGCTTAACTTTTCCTTCAATTGCTATTGCGAAAAATTTCGAAACAGGATTGATTGCGAATGTCTTAGCGTCCAATGACAACACTGAATCATGGGTTTGCAGAGATACAATAGCAGTGCATTCAAGCAATATAGGGCTAGTCGATTCAGTCACAATTTTCGCTGGGTTCAAATGCTTTGCTGATATTTTCCAGACTTTGAAGCAATCTAGTGACTCTATTAACAAACTTTGGAGGGGTGTATTTGTACCTCTCCCAGCAGAAACTAAAAGTAAATTAATACTATCATAGCAAATTGCGACAACTTTAGACGAATGCGCTTGCACTATCATATCCTGGGGGCCATTTGCCAGTGTCTTATCGTTTGTCTCAGGGTGGAGGTAAAGAATTTGCCCCTCAGTCGTTCCTGCTATCAAATGAAAAGTCTTCCCCTTCAAGCCTTGTATAATTTTTGCAAGCTCTTCGTTTTTCGCTGAGTTGTCGTCGGCAACAAAACTAAGACCCACTACGCAAGTAATTTCATCCCATCTTGGTCTGTTCTTCCAAACATCAATGACTTTCATGGGATTTGTCCTGGCATTATAAATTACAAATTCGTTGTTTGAATTGCGCACGTATACTTGCTCGGCTTCTGTGTCATACTCAATATCAGCAGGAACGACATTTTTGAAGATCGGAAACCCCATTGCGAGCGTTTCAGCAGTCCACGGATTTATGAGGCGCAAACTGCCGTCTTCAAAGCCTGCCAGCAGTCTGGCTGGTCCTGAGGATGGTCTCTCATAGCGACGCAAAGACATGGGCCTGCTCGTTGTGAAGCAGAATGGAGTGAACTCGCGCTTCATATCCCACAATTGGACTGTTTTGCTGGAATTCACGAGCAACATATCGTCTTTCGTTGAAGTGATTGCAGAGACTGGAATACCGGTGTCGATCCGGTGCATACAAACTCCTTGATCAATGTCCCAAATGCGGATTGTTCCATCCAGTGATCCTGAAAAAATAACCCCTGGCTGTGTGCTGTTCTGCTTTTCAGTGGCTTCGCGACCATCTTCCAAAGCATAAACTAGTTGTGCCTGTTGAAGCACTAGCGCAGTGACAGGGCGAGAGTGATGTTCAAAACAATGCAAGAGAGAATTTTGAGCATTCCAAACTTTGATGGCTCCCGATTTTTCTGCACTGATAAGACAGTCCAGGCTTTCATGAATTGCGACGCAGGTAATAGAAGTTTTATGTGCATTCTTTATGGTTCCTATCAAGTTTCCCGTGCTATATTCGAAGAAGTAGATGGTGCCCTCACATGTGCCTATAATTCTTTCTAGCATTCGATCGTAGGCTATGAAGCCAATCCAATCATCGAATTCGAATATTTGAATGCTCAACTTCAGCTGTATTTGGAATGTTTCCACATGATGATTTGTTTCTCTTAATATTTTCCAAACACGGATTGCTCCGGTCTCTCCACTGATAAGGTCGTCCTTGGAATCAACAAATACCATGCTGCAAACAGATTGGTACTCACGACCAGGAGAAAAGTTACCTCAAAATAGGTGCAAAGCATGGAACTCTCGCCAACTGAAGAAAATGGAAGTCCAGAATCTGTTGATTGGTTTCATCCTGAGATTTTTCTACTGGCATATTTCCCAACCTTGAGATCCAGTTGTTTGCTGAAAACAACGTAAACTCGATACTTCTCAATCAGCAGCAATTTTTCTGCACCAAGTACACCCATTCGAGCTTCTAATAAACCAGGCGCGATGGGATTATTTTCTTGGGAAGTCCGGATTTTGATGTCTGTTCCAATATCGAAGATTTTTTGGGACCCCCTAAACACAGAAACATTTGAACTGTCCAAAGTCACTACAACTTGATTATCTACTTGGGTCTTGAGATCATTTGTGGAGGTGAGAAAATCAGATTCGTCAGTAAAATCATTTTTCTTTCCCCTAGTTTTAGCCGATTGCAGGGAATGCATTGCTTGCGTTGCAGAGTAAGGAATATATAGCACTTGCTTCAGCGATGCTTTTGGTGTCTCAAAAAAGGCCACCAGTTGGAATGCTTTGGAAACCTTGATCGTGCTGGTATTGCTCGGATCGGTTGGAGTGGCTTTGACGCGATCAATCAGCTCGGCTTTCACAATTTTCCAGGGGAGAAGAGGCGGCTTATGCGCATGTGTATGGCGCAAGCTATAGCGCTTAACCGAAGCGGTTGGTGGTGTAAACGGCGCTTTGGCGTGTCGCCTTCGACGACGCATCTCTGCCGCGCGTTCTTCGGCCACCGAAGACGTCACCGGATTCAAATCGCCGCTCTCCGCGTCAAAGAGAGCGTCGATGTAGTAAGTCATTGGCAGTGACAATTTGTTCTGGTTGTGCAACAAAGACAGCCGCTGTGGCGTTGTTCAAGCGTTCCGGCGAGCATACATGCGAAAGCTTGTTGAAACACTGCACGCACGCCGATCCAGTTGTTGTTTTTTTATTATTTTTTTTTATTCCAGTTGGTAAACGGAGGAAGAAATTGACTCCTAATTCAGTTTACCACATAATGCTTTCACCTGCACAGTCTCCGCTGCCACTTATCAACGCCGCAAAAGCTCTGTAGTTCAAGCGATCCAAGTTCTTGTCCAAAGTGAACCGACGTGCTAAAACAGTGATTTCTGAATCGTCCACGGGCAGATTTATTGATCCCAAAACTGATCTGAACTGATTTGTAGTGATAGTTCCTGCAAACGGGAAAAATTGATTTTTTTTTTTTTCGACACTTGCATTATCTCTTTTACCTTCACGAACGAAGTCAAAATCTTCCAAGTACGACAGCACATCGATGCGCTTCTGCCGAACTTTTTCGCGAAGTCGAGCGATTGCGCCGTCCAAAATTTTTTGTTCCGACACCGTCAGTAAGTTTAACGACGGATCAACGTTTCCATTCTCGTAACCGACAAATGGAGACGGCTCCACGGTGGGTGCATTGACGAGGCCTTTCACTGTAAAAACTGTTTCTACTGCGTCAGAAAACTGCACATAGTTGACCATCCCAGGATCGTAAGGATTCTGATAAAGTCTTTCCAATGTTTGAAGCTCGTTCTGAAATTGTAACAAAAAAATGTAGTGATTTCACATTTCTGGAACCTGTACCTCGGTCAAATCGATGAAAATAACTTTCAAGGCCCTTCTAAACTCGTTCTTGGTAATTTTACCGTGCTTCAAATGATCAAAATCCGCCATGAAGTCTATGACTCTGATTCTTTCTGTCTTGGCTTTCAACTTTATCCTGGTGAGTAATTTTGCCACTTCGTCTTCGTTCAAATCTGCGGGTCGTTTCGTGAAGTTTGCTTCTTTGTTGATTTTTTCCTGCACTTCGTGCTTTTCACTGCTTTCGGTGGTGGTCAGCTTGCCGAGCATATCCGTGAGCTCCGAAAGGAACATCAAATAGCAAATACGGTCTGCCCCATCTTTCAGTGGGTTTCTGTCTTCTTTATCGTCATTATTGTCGGCGGAACGAGCCAATGCTGAGTTGCTCCATCGTTTGCAAAGAATTTCAAACTCGGCATCAGAGACATCAACTTGGAGGTATGTTAAGCACTGTCGGAATTGCGTTTTGGTGACATGACCGGTGCAGAGCTGCTCCATTCCATCAAAGCGAGTCCATTGAATGAAGTGCCATCCATACCTTGTCAAAGTCCTTAAAAAATGGTTTGATACTTGTTCGTCTTGTTTTCCAATGAACGGCGAGTTTTGCCAAAACTTCGTCGAGTTTTTCACGTTCTGTTGGCGACAGATGGTTTGCCGAGCTGAACAGGTTTGATTCTACTGGCTCCAAGTGAGGAATCTTGGTTGGCTGCGACTCCAAGTGCGAGTCGTTGAAAATGGTCTCAACATCGTTGTTGAAGTCCTTCCATCTGCACGTTCCCTTTTTGCCCGCAGTATCTTTGTATGCGTTGGCCAGCTCTTCGTACTCCTCCGGGGTCAAGTTTAGCCCGATGCGGTTCAGCCCGCGGATAAACTCGTGCCTGGGAATCGAGTAGCAGCGCAGCTTGTCAAAGTCCCTGAAGAATTCGCTGACGCGAATCCGTTTTGTGCCGACGTGGTACTTAATACGACTCATTAGTGCCTGTAACGTTTCGCTTGACGTTTGCAGCTGCCTTCGGATTGACGTGCTTGACGAGGAATTTTGCTGTGCCTCCTCAAACTGTGCTGGTGCGTACGCTGGTCAAAAATTCGTCACTAAATTTATCTCTTTTGCATAATTCCTTACTCTCTGGATCGATGGCTTTGATAAACTCCATATAATAGACTTTAGCTGATTGGCCGTCCTCGAACTTTTTGAATAGGATGTGCAAGTCACTGTCAGACACATCGAGTCTCATTGCTGATAAAATTCTGCTGAAATGGGACCTTGTGACAGTTCCACTGTTCCCGTTACTGATGCACTACACAATTTTTACAACGTGTTTTCAAAGGCCAAACTACAAACGTAATCAAAGTCTCGGAAAAACGGCAGAATATTCAATCTTCTTTCTTTCATTGACGTTCGAAAACGTTTGAGAATTTCCTGCCACCGTTCCTCCTCGTGTACTGAAAGCTTGTTGCAGCCTTGCAAAAGAAATTCTCTTGCCGGCGGGGTGACTTCCGTGAGTGGTTGACTTTCGAGGCAACTTTTTGTGAAGACTGTACAAATTTCAGTTGCCGAATTTTCCACGGACTTACTTTCTTCCACAGAACAACATAGCTTGCGGTATGCAACACGACCATCTTTTTCTTGGTAGGCTTGGATGACAGTATTAATTTGTGATGTGTCCAATGGAATCCTGGACAAGCGAAGGCCGGCGCGGAATTGTGCTTCGGATACAAGGCCACAGTTATGGCGGTCGTAGTCACGGAAAAACTCGATCAGTCTGATTCGATGTTTATAAACCTCTGCAACGGTAATAAGTGTCAGTGGCTGCAATTAATTAAATGTACGGACAAACCCTTTTTAATAAAATTTTCAACGAATTGGCTGCTTGGTTTTTCTCCCCAATGGGACCCCACAGCATGAAGAAGCTCCTCTGTCCCGATTGGCACATGCTCGTTTTCGTGGTCACCGGTTGTTTGCTTTGCCACGAGTTTTGCATTGTCGACTCTTAGGCGCCGATGCTTTTCTGCATACACTTCAGCGTACACAACACATTTTCAGGAAACACACCTTTTCTGTTGACGTCTGTATTCATTTTAAAGTAATTCACAGAACCAGTGACGTCGTCACTGTACTGTCCGAGGAGTAAGTCTTCTTCCTCCTGACTCATGACGTTCTGAGGGATTCCGCGACGAAACTGGTTTTGCGTGATGTAACCTGCAACCGGTTCTGTGAGGACAGGTCATCTTCCGAAACAGGTGGGATTACCGCCGTTGTACTTATCGAAATCTTTGAACCATGACTTGACATCCGAACCGTGATGTTTTACATATTGACGAAGTCGATCCATCACGTCTTTCAAGACAGATTCAGACTTTGGCGATAATGGCGGTCGCACAGGTTTGACAACTGGAAGAGATATTAGTACCACTGAAATGGCATTGAACTTGCCTTCATGAGGCGGTGGGGTGTACAGAGTCGGTGTGGATTCCAAGCGTTTTGCACCAAACACTAACCCGACCTTAGTGGCACAAGCGTCGGGACAGTGAAAATATACCTTTGTCGATACTGTCCGTGAAAGTGACCCATTTGATTCTATCCGCGGTGTCCTTGGTGTTGCCCTTGTAAAAATCGATAATCATTTTGTATTCGTGCTCCGTCAACGGCACTCCGCGCTCCATGGCGCCGCCGAGACAACGCCGAAATTGGGCGGCGCTGATGTATCCGGATCTCAGCTTGTCAAAGTCTGCAAAAAGGTCCACGAGGCGAATCCTCTTTGCAAAAACGTGTGCGCGTATTTTGTTTTCCACGCTCTCGACGTTGGCCTCGGATGAAAAAATCGACACTGTGCTTGGCTTGGAAGTCACGGCGTTCTCTTCCAGAAACAGCGGGGTTTTCGGCTGCGCGATGGGTAAATGAGGTCGTCATTGCTGGACTGTTCTGTAGTTCACCTTCGTGGGGACCGCCGGCATTTCTGTCAATCTCGATGTTGATCTCAAAAAAAAAAAAAAAAAAGAAGGAAAATAAAGTGCATCAAACAAGATCGTTAAGCATGAAACCATGAAGGATTTTGATTGAACTTACATCCAGTGAGAATTCCTGGATAAGATCTTGATAACAAACATTGCAAGGCAATTGAAACGAACGTCCTAAAAGTTAATAAATCATATGACCATTTTGTCCCATGAATTATCTCGTGCAACAGTCAACATCTTACAGACTCAAGTATGGAATATGCCGCCAAGGATTGTAATTGTTTTCTTTCCAACATTTATTAGTCACCAACATTGTCCGGAAACCTTTGATTTGATGAGACCGCACGGTTTGCATTCACGAGAACCAACAGCCGGTCTTACATCATATGGAGCCACCAATCACCCCCAAAAAAAAAACAGCAACGAGTCTTTGCACAGAAGACGATTAACTTCATGACGGGGTTTGATTTATCCACGACCATTTCATTCAACAATCTCTCCGTCCTCTCCGTCCTCGTCAACCGTAGCAGCGACCTCATTACTAGTGTTGTTTTCAAAGCGTGAGTCTCCTGCTCCGGCGGAATGTGTTTCAGTAATGGCAGCGCTTAAGGGCGCGGAGTCTTCCCAGCTTTTGGTTTTTTTGGACACGCGCACGTCATCGGTTCCACCAGACCAAGCGCCGGTATATGGCGAAGTATCCCACGCGAAAGCCGAGCCGAATCCATTGTCCCCACGAGCAGACTGCATTACAGAGTCAAATACTCGAGCTCGCAATATGCGCAGCGGCACGGATATAACAGAACTGCTTCGCTTCGGGCCGAATTCAGACCCTTTCCCACGCCCTGCTTGCTGCAAAGTTGTTCCACGGGCTGACACGGCCACTACTTCGTCCCTTGTGAAATGAAGAATCGGCGGGGCGATACATTCGCAAACATCCAGCTGGCCCATAGAAAGGGTGCCCATATTTGATATTGAGGGTGTCCATCGGAGAAAAATAATGGACACAGAACCTCGAGAAAATACCACGCACACTTTTATCAAGAAGCTTGATATTGGTCGCTTGTCTTCAACGCTGTCAACAATTGATGCAGAAATACCCACAATCCAGTCACTTCCTTGCATGTTCGAATCAACACCAACAGAATACGGAATTACGCGTGAACACAGCACTGTTCGTTCATGGGCAAACGCCTGACAGACAAGAAGTCTCAAACGAGAGTCCTGATGCGACGTGAAAATGACATCCACTTGGTGGAATGGTATTTGCAATGAAGGGTTATTGTACTTTGGCACACGCACTTGCACCGTTTGTGGGGCGACGACTACCAGCGGAGAATCGTATTCGGTCAATATTTGGAATTCCCCAACAGCGCTCGTTGCTCCAAATTCAGACGCTGTCAAGGGAGAAGCAAAAATGGACATTTCCGCAGATGCGTACATCGTAGTTTGGCTTAACGTGACCTGAATTGCAACGAATAAAAATTAAAATCGTTGCAAGAAACAAAAACTTACTGCAGATACTGGTGAAGGAGTGCCGAATACCGCAGCAACTTTCGATGTGGTTCCGTGTACGGACAACGGAAACCCTTTTACGCCGCTTGGTGCAGCATTCGGGCACAGCAAATGAAGTCCGGTGGAAACGACACCGAGCGCGACCAACAGTGAAGAAGAGCGGACATTGGGCGTTATCTGCATTCTGGAAAAAGGCGTTCGCATCAAAGATAGGAATGCTGGAGACAATGACACACAGTTTAAACTTACCGATCGCACAATTTTAGCGATGCAACCGAGAAAATCGACACGGACCAGTCAATGCTGACAGCAGCAACGCGGTCAAAGTCAGGAGAAAGGGCAAGGGCCGCGATGGGGGCGCGAGAAACAGTGCTGGCGGAAGCAAGCGTACGTTCGGCGAGAACATCGGCCAGAAATACGGATCCGGAGCAGTCGGCAAAAATGACGCGGGTGGACCTGGGTATGGCTTGAATAGCGGTGATGGAGGCGGCGTTTGATCGGAAGGGGCAGGATGGTTGGACGGGAGTAGTTTGCTGGAGAGAGGACAGCGGAGCCAAAGAGCCGTCGCTGCCGCCGACGACGAACGAGACAGAGCATGGCGGGGGCGGATCGACCAGGGCGCAGACGCAGGATGCCTGGGGAAGGCGGATGTGAACGTTGGGGGCACAGGGGGCGGGGGCGCACACGGGGGTACTTGGAAGGGCGCTGGCATGAGACGACTGACTCTCTTGGTGACTGCACTCAGACTCAGACTCAGACTCAGACTCAGAAAACAACAGTCAGTGTCGCTCGCTGCTGCAGCTGACTGACTCGCACCAGTCACCATCATTATTCAACGCATCAGTCACGCATCAGTCACACTCACAGACTGTCCTGGGTTCTTGTTTCAGTGTTTGAGTCCACTCCAGCAGCCACAGACAGAGTGATAAATGCCGCCTCGCTGCAAAAAAGAAAATCGACCACCCACCACCACCACCACCACCACATGAAGATTCTGGTGCCTGTGAAGCGTGTTGTTGACTACGGTATCCGTCTGCGCCCTGTCCGCCGCGCGCCTTTCCCTTGTATCCGTCACCGTCCCGTGCTCTCCGCTCTCTGCTGTTGCTGCTGATTTCCCGCCCGCTCGCTCTTTGTTTCGCTTTTCTACCCCCTTGCCCTCTCCCGCCGTTCTTGCACCGTGTCGGAAAAAACTCCCATCGCCTGCCTGTGTTCTATTCTCGCTCTCTCTTCGTGCTTCTGTTCTTTTCGTTTTCGACGTTCTTTGCCGCCCACCCACCCACCATGCCCCATGTGCCATCTGCCACCATTCATAATTGTTACCAGCGGTCAAAATCCGAGTTGTCAACAACAAGGTCGACACCGCGTCCCTCAAACACAGCATGAATCCATTCGACGAAATTGCCCTGGAGCAAGCCATCAGACTCAAGGAGGCAAAAAAGGCTTCAGATGTTCTCGCTGTTTCAATTGGCTCTGCAAAGTCTCAAGAAACTTTGAGGACTGCGCTGGCGATGGGTGCTGACAAAGCGCTTCATGTCGACGTTGGTGAAGCTGAGACTGGCCCGCTTCAAGTCGCGAAATTACTGAAGGCCGTTGTGGACAAGGAGAAGCCCGATTTGGTCATCCTCGGAAAGCAAGCCATCGATGACGACTCCAATCAGACTGGCCAAATGCTTGCGGGCCTTTTAGGTTTTCTTTTCTTTTCTTTTTTTTTGTTCTGTTTTTCGCGTTTCTGAATCCAGATTTTCGCAAACGACACACACACAAAAAAAAAAAAAGGCTGGCCGCAGGGAACGTTTGCCTCCAAAGTCGAATTGTCCGAAGATTCCAAGAAGGTTAACGTCACGAGGGAGATTGATGGTGGGCTGGAAACTGTTACATGTTCAGTGCCGGCTGTTGTCACAGCAGACTTGAGGTAACTTGATGATGAAACAAGGAAATTGCAATAATAATAATACGGAATTATATTCGCAGGCTGAATGAACCGCGCTATGCGACACTTCCCAATATTATGAAAGCAAAAAAGAAACCGCTGGATAAAACTACACCGAAAGACCTGGGGGTTGATATAACTCTGAAATTGACAACTGTCAGCGTGGCGGAGCCAGCAAAGCGCTCTGGTGGCGTGAAAGTAGAAAGCGTGGACGACTTGATTGCGAAGCTCAAGGAGAAAGGGATCGCTCTTTAAGTGTTTTTCAAGACAAGAAAGGCTTTGATCATTTTTGTTTTGTTGATTTTGCGCGTTCTTTTCTAGCGGCATAATCGCTTGGAAAAAATGACCTTATCGTGTGGGGGGGATGAAGAAAAGGGAGCATGTGCGGTGGGGCCGCAGAGCAATGCGCAATAGACAGCGAGCAGTTTGCGGTGGTGAGGGGGCTGCGGGCGATACAGATACACAACCGATACAGGCCGGATCAATTGGAGGAGGCAGGGGGAAATTATCTGCCGTATCAGCAGAAATGGTTCGATGAAGGGGAATTTTCGCGGCGCGACAAGAAAGACGTGCAAAAGAGGCAAACCGCCCCAGTCTCCCGCCGCCGCCTCCTTCGCTGGTGCGTGTGCCGCCCCGTCTGCATCCGCTGCTGTCTGACTGTGCCCGCCCTCCCCGCCCGCCCCCCTGCCCCGATCCGATTGCTGCAGCTTCTGTCCAAAAATCTGCCAAAAATGGTTGCCGTCTCCTCCGACCCAGTCGATCCAAACGCCCCCATCGCCAAGAAGCCCGTGTCCTTCAAGAACCTGGCCATCGGTACTGTCGCCCCGTTTTGTCATCCCGCATCCCCTCTCCTCCGCATGTCGAGTTTGTCCTGCCGCCCCTCCGTTGGTGCTGAGAGTCTCACTGACTGGCCATTTTCGCACTTCACCCAGGCGCCACGCTCAATATGTTTGAAGTCACTACCTTGGGACAGCCGTGAGTGCGAATGCTGCCGTTTTGGCGGGTGCCTTTGTTTTGTTCTCTTGTTTATCATATGGGCCATCCATGTGTGCTTTTTGCTTTCCAAAATCCATAGTTTTAGTTCACATCTGGACTTTCCGACACTTACTTGCATATAATTCCAGTTTGGAAGTAGTCAAAACGCAGATGGCTGCCAACAGAGGCCAATCCATGTTCGCTTCCATTGGAACTGTTTGGTCGCGCGGTGGTGTTTTGGGATTCTACCAAGGGCTGATTCCATGGGGTTTGTTAACACCGTCATTCGGTACTTAGTCGATATAATGTGCATATTACAGCTTGGATCGAGGCGAGCACCAAAGGTGCCGTGCTGATGTTTGCAGTGTCAGAACTTGAATACCACGCGCGTATGTCTGGCGCCAGCGCTCCAGTTGCCGGTATTCTTGGTGGAATGGGTGGTGGTATCGCCCAAGCTTACGCTACTATGGGTTTCTGCACGTTCATGAAGGTTGCTTTTTGTTTTTATTTTCTCCTGCTTTTTTTTATTTAAATAATTTTTTATGTTATGCTGATCTTGTAATATTAGACTGTGGAAGTCACACGTCACAAAGGCGGCGAAGCCGCTGCAAAGTCGACTTTAGAAGTTGCGGCTGACATTTTCCGTCGTGAAGGTATTCGTGGTATCAACAAAGGTGTCAATGCCGTCGCACTTCGTCAATGCACGAACTGGGGTTCTCGCTTTGGTTTAAGCCGAATTGCGGAAGATGCTATCAAAGGAAAGGACAAGACGAGAAAGTTGTCTGATTTGGAGAAAATCGCTGCGAGTAGTCTTGGTGGTGCGCTCTCCACGTGGAACCAACCTATTGAGGTGATTCGAGTGGAGATGCAGAGTCAGTTGAAGACTGTGGGAAGGCCCGAAAAATTGACGATTGCTTCTGCGGTTCGTATAGCTTTCGTGTTGCGCATTTGCAGTTGATTCAACAGAATTCCCTTTTTTTTTCAGGCTGGCTGGATCTACAAGCAGAATGGATTCATTGGATTTTACCGTGGCGTCACTCCAAGAATCTGCCTTGGAATGTGGCAAACAATTTGTATGGTTGCCTTCGGCGACAAGGTTCGTCTTTTGCATAGAATTATACGAGTCTCACAACGCGTTGTGTTTGCAGGTTAAAGCTTACTTTGATCGTAAGTAATTACGGGACCGGCAGTGATTCTGGGATTTTTTTTTTTTTCCATTTTTTGCAGAGGAAAATTGCAAGAATTGTTGTTTGAGAACAATGTCCTCTGCCGCTCCAGGCAAGGTTAGATCAGTTGCACCTCCGACCGCCGCTGCGTGTCGCGCTGGCATTATCAGTTCTGTTCCCCAACGAATACTAAAACTTTTTTGCCCGATTGCGCACAAAAGGGGAACGGTGGCGGAGTTCCTCTGGTCTCAGAGATAGTCAAAAAACTGGAAACAGAACGAAGACGCAAGTTGATGTTGGCCAGCGCTAGTGACAATGTCGTTGCGGCCGAACAAAGTCCCACCGCTTTCGCCAAACCAAAACAGGATTCAACACCCGGTGATACACTAGCAACGGGCCCCGACAATGACCCCGGCACTTCAAAAAGTGGGCAAGGGTCATCATCAATCCTGACTACGGCCATAAGTGAGGCTGCGGCAAAGCGCATGGTGCGCAATAAGGCGCAACAACAGCAGGAACAGTATGAGCCACCGCGACCGCGAGAACAACAGGAAAGACCACAGCTGAAAGTGAGTCCCGGAGCTTCGGCGCCACTGCGGCAAACGGTGCGATCTCCTGATCAGCTCAGTCCTCGTGCGGTATCCGCTTATGGCCAAGTTGGAGCAAGTGGCTCCAGCCACATTGCCGGAGTTTCTAACGGCAGAGCTTTTCTAGAAATTGGGACATTGCCTCCGCAGCGCGACAACGGCGAAGTGACGACGCTGAAGACCCCCCTGCAGAGAAAGCTGCAAGCAACAATGGCATCTCCGCGAACCAAGTCTCTGGACGTCAAATTAAGAGATCTCGCAAATAATTTGGACAGCTGCGAGATCGAGCCGAAATCCACAGCAAAACCAAGTGTCGTTCAGAAGCTTGACGATATCCTCAATACGCTCTCATTAGACATTGAAGAGGCGGGGTTTCAAGATTCTGCGGGTGCCCATTCGATAAGCCCAGTGCTTGGGCCGAAAAAAATTGCTACCAAAAAGAAACCCAATCTTTCGCCGACATACCCCTCGTCAACATCAACATCAAAGTCGGCATATTCCCCCGTGCATAGCTCCAGAAGTCAGTCGATGATTGAGGGCGGTCAGAAAATCGTCTCCGGCCATTCATACTCAACAGATTTGAAATCTGCAACTGTTCATTCCGCTGTCAACCAATACGCACAGTCATTAGACAGCATCACGTCAGCATCTAGTATTTCGGATTCAAATTCGTCCGGCGAAATAGCTACGCAAGTGTTTATATCTGGTGGAGTCCGGCAGGGCAGCAGCCAATCAGTCATTTCCCCATCTATGAAACTGTCATCCGCCAAATTATCGTCCATTGATATGCAGTTGTACACCCCGCATCAACAATCCTCTTCTCGCCTGCACGGTGATGGATATAGTTCGCCGAGAACTTCCGAAGACCTCCTCTATGAAAGCGCAGGCGGGAAACGGGAGAGAAAGAAAAGCAATGTTGTTGAATACGAGGATGTGCAGAAGTTTTACGAGAACTCAAACACAGGCACGCAGCTGTCGGAAATTCTGCAACAACAGCGGCAGCAGCAGCAGCAATTGCGAAGGCAACAGCAGCACACCTTGTTTGAGCAGGACTCTGGCCGAGCTCGAGTGGCACGGCCCTTGACTGTCAGCTCAGGGGATACGTCTCCCTCTTTCCAAGCAGGCAAAACAAAACCAACGGCGGCAAAGTTACCTTCGACGTCTGTAAATATTGTGAGGATGGGGAGCTATGAATTTGGTAGTGCTTCGCGAATATCAGTGGATGAGACTGGGCTGGATTCATCATTGAAATTCGACTCAAATCCCACCATCGATCTCCCCAAGGGACTGAACGAATTTGGTTATGTCATGAGAGAAGTACGAAGGTTTCGGTTTTGTTGTTGTTTAATCCTTTTGTGCCGATATTAGCCGCAATTGGAGAAACTCGGAAAAGTTGGCACTACTCCTGGAAACTTTTTCGTCAGCAGAGCATGTTTATACTGCACCAGCATTCGAGGTTAGTTTTCTTCCTTTTTTTGGGAATCAGTCGTTCGTCATATTCTTACAAGCACATTATTTTCAAAAACAAGATTCTTCCGTTCTGCCAGGGTTTCCTATACCTTTACATCACATCCTTCAAGTCACATGGGAAACCAAAAAGGTCTACGTGACCTGGCTATTTAAAAAACCAGTGACCAACGAACCGAGAGTGCTCGATATGGAAATAGAATTCCCGGACATGTTCAGCACCAGTCAATGGGCGTTAAAACTTCAATCGATTTCGAGCAAAGGAAACACTGCGGATGTTTTTGGCAAACAAGCGATATTCTTGATTGACGAAGCAGACAGAAAGCAGTGTGCGGATTGTTTGAAGAACGTAATGATTCCGGTTCTAGAAGCAGCCAAAAAGCCGTTTGATATTCTCCGTAAGTTTGCGTGCGAACTTGGGCAGCACAACTGAACACAGTTGAGTAGTTGTTGAATCCGACAGTGATCGCTTGCGTGCGACGATCGACAAACTCCGCTTGCAAAACATAAATTCCATCACATACCTTCAAATCAAGAACACATCGACAAGATCTTTCAAGATGATTGACGAATACCTGCTGGCGGCGGCGAAAAAAGCAACAGGTTCATTGACTCTTCGCCTGCGTTATTTTGTTTGTTTTTCAACTGCTTGACTTCACAGCTTACGACTCGAAGCTCATAAAAGTTCTTCAACCAGAAATGGATCCGCTTGAAATTGCTTTGTCTGTCATTAAGGGTTGGTTTTAGCCCAGATTTTGTTCTTGCATTGAATGCTTCGCAGAGCCGCTCCAGCTGTCCCAGTTCTGTGTCATGAACACAATAATCAAATATGATAAGAATCTCCTGGTGAAGAATAAGCAAAAATTTAAAAAGTGAAAGATTATGTGGTTGCGAATAACAACTGCTTTTGAATTTGTTGTCTTTTTTTTGTTTTTTCGTTGACAATATGAACACAATCGAACCAGCTGTTATCGATGAAGATTTGCTGAAGAAAGCAACGCACGAGCAAGCAAATCCGGAGATAGGCGAAATCGCCAGACGAGAGGGGATTGATCCCAAAGAGACAACTTCGCTTCGACTGGACTACAAAAGTAAGAGGCAAGGCCACATATGCCGCAATCCACCTTAACAAATATCTCAGATATTCTAAAAATCGACAATCTGTGGGCCTTTGAGAATCTTGTCAAATTGCAGCTGGACAACAATATTATTGAAAAGATCGAAAACATCAGTTTCCTGAAAAATCTGCAATGGCTCGATCTTTCGTTCAACAACATCACATGCATCGAAGGGCTCGAGAAACTCCACAAGTTGACCGATCTTACGCTGTTCAATAATCGAATTGCCAAGTTGGAAAACATGGATGACCTGCACAGTCTCAACGTGCTGTCGATCGGCAACAATTGCTTGATCGGGCTCGAGAATGCAAGTTAATTTTATTATCTTCGGTAAAGATCGCCTAATGTGAGAACAGCTTGCGTATTTGACTCGCTTTGAAAATTTGCGGGTTTTAAATTGCGGGGGAAATGCGCTGTGCAAAAACTCCAACTACCGCCACTACGTCCTGGCACACATTCGCGGATTAAAGTATCTAGATTACAGACTCGTTGACGATGAATCGGTGAGCGGCTTGTGTTGGCAGAACACGGTATGATGCATGTCTCAGATTGCGGCAGCGAAAGAAAAGTATATTGACGACCTCATAGCCTTGGAGGAAGAAGAAAAGATCTCCAACAACAAAAAGGAAGAAGAGCGCAAAAGGAGTGAATTGAACGCACTGCACCAAGTTGAGTCGTTTTCTCTTTGAGTTTTTCTCCGTCCGTGGCGCTTAAAAATTTGTGCACTAACATTCCGTTCTGTGTTGCCAAAACTATAAAAAAGGCAGCACACATTGAAGGAATCAACACTCTGTTTGAAGACATGTTTGGAAACGACCCTGATTTCCAAAAGCTTCTGCCAATCAACTTGGACCGCACGACCGACCTGCAAGACGAATACAGGGCCAAGTTCGAAGTTGTGGTCAACGAGTCAAGGCACTTCATTCTAAAGAAGCGCGCAGAAATGGACGACGAATTGAGCCAGTTCAAGGAGTGCTTGAACCAGACAAAGTCCGAAACCGACGGCGAGTGCATCAAAATGCTCAACAAGTACTCCCATTTCAAGAAAAACGTGAGTGCACATGCTTATGCCCAAGCCGCTGTTGTTAATACGCTTTGACACAGCTCCTCCGCGTTCTGCAAACGTCCAGAGACACAAAAGAAATCGACGATTCCATCAAAATACTCAAGGAGGAAACTTTGAAACTCTCTGACGAGCTCATGTCAATCGAAATGCAGGTTGTGGAGCAATATGAAGACGTGATGAAAGAATTTGAAAGGAATTATACCGAATTCGCATCCTCGGTGAACGAATATGGGCAAAGCAATTTTGCAAGAATGAGAGATTTGGAAAATGAGTTCCACGAAAGGTTTTCTGAGTCCATTCTGCTGACATTCGAGAGATTCAGCAAAGGTGATTTGGACGACATTGACGACGAGCTTCGCGATGTAATCTGGCAAGAGTAACACTATTTGCTCACGGTTGTCCAGGTTTTAAGCGACAAGGACGCGCTAATCAACACGATTAATGGTTCGCATGACTTTCGCCTTGGCAAGTTTGATCACCAGGTGAAATCGTCACTTATTATTTGCTTTGAGTTTAGTTTAATGTCGTTCTGAGCAGGAAGACTGCCTGGTCTCGGGAATCTCACAAGAGCTGGAGTTTTTGACGCGAAAATTGCATGATGCCGAAGTCCAGCGCGATAGAGAGCGCGTCTGTGAAATATTCACGTTCATTGACAAGTGCAATGCGGAAATCGAAATTGCAGAGGAAAATGCCTACTACTACTGAAGTTTGGAAGAAAAATAAACGTTCTAACATTAATAGTTTTTGCGCTATGTGTTGAATGACTTATAGCTCAGATCTATGTGTTGTGGCAGAAAGATGTTCTTTCTGCGAAAAGGACGGCTCAGCAATAAGATTTTCAAAATGAATTTCCTTTTATTGCAAATTAAATTCTGCTTGCGAGTAATACGGATTCGGTGAATTAACCGCGGAAATATTGCTGAGTTGTCGAAATACTGCAGGTTGGTGAGTAGTCGACATCCACGTTCTGCTGGAATTCATATTTTGCTTCCTTGCTTGAGCGGCAGCCATCAATGCGCTTTTCCTCGGTGATGCAGACGGTTGATTTGTTGCTGTTGCTGGAGGACATGGCAAATCATCGTCTCTGTCTTCAATCACTGCTGACGACGCTCCAAAACGCATGTATTCTTTCGAAATTATGGACTTAAAGTTCCTGTCATCACCTAAAGACATTCTGTCTTGGGAAATTCCCTCCTGAGCGTTGGAGCCTTTTAGATAATTCCTGAGAAAGGTGATCCTTTTGAAGCGATCCGAACAGGAATAATACTGAGACAACATTCACTCATATGGACAAAAAAAAAAAAAAAAAAAAAGAAAGAAAAAAACCTCATCACATATTTTATGGAATGGGCTCATTTCCTGTTCAAATAAAACCGGATCATACATGGTTTCAGCAACTTCTTGCAATTGATCTTTAATTTCTCTGCCATAACTGAGATGTACTCGTTGCTTAAAAGGAATATATCGGGGATGTGGCGTTGCGCAAACAACCATGACCGGAGAATCTGATTCGCGCTTGTCAATTTTCGGAATTACACGAGGAAAAAGGGAATATGCGACAATTTCGTCAGGCTTCATGTCTTCTTCTTTGAGCTGCGGTGAATGCCCATACCCGAAACAACCATATGAATGAGTGATTTCCAAATCAATGTCGCCAATCTTGAAGGAAATTAGGCGGAACTTAAATTCACGTGGAAAACCTGACTGTTGTCATTCCACAAATCAAAAGTCCCGGCAATTGGATTTGCCTTACAAAAATAAATATGAATTCGAGTTGCAAATAGCACTGCACAAAACTTACTTTGATAATATCATGCAAATGAAATGAAACTGAACCAATAAGCATTGTTTCTGTGATGCTGTTGGACGGGTGGCTGAAAATTTCGATTTTAACCATGTTGAAAGGGTGTCTGCGATTCCTTCCAATCTGTGCAAAGATGTGAATAAGATCGAATGTTGAACCAAGGCTATACTTGGACGGGGAAATGCTTGACTTGATCCCACTTCAAAATTCCTGATGAGCTCTGAACTGTCTGAGTATTTTTTGAAAGATTCCGAGTAGTTATTTTGCAGTAGGATCCCCCGGTGGGCACCGCGTTTTCTGCAAGCATCGAGATGCATTAGGGTCAAAGGAGCACAACGACGTGCTCAACTCTCAAACGTGATCAGAGATACGATCCTGATCTTCACCGCCAAGACGCCGTGCTATTCGAAGTATAAGAGCGCGCGCACATTCAGACAGCATATTTACGCGCTAACCAGAGTGGGACGCGTGTTCTCGAGGGCGGCCAGCATCCTGTTCGTGACAGCGGCGTCGTTGACCGCGCGCTTCTCGGCCAGCGCGACTGCGGCGACGGCCGAGACTGCGGCGGCGGATGCGGACTGGGACGCGGCGGGCCCGTCGGCGCCGGCCACGTCGAACAGCGAGCGCCACAGCCCGTTCTTCTTGTCGAAGAAGCTCATTTTGTCCCGGCACCGCACGCTGATGGCGCCCTTCCTCACGGCCGGCGAAGAGTGCAAGGCCGCGGCACAGGCGCTGTCCGCCTTCACCGGCACCGGCTCCGGCGGCAACTGCATTCCAAAGTTCGTGTCCGCCTGCGCCGCCGTGGCGCGCCGCCCCCCCTGCCGCTGTCGTCCTGTCTGTGCTTACCGCGCTCTACAGAAACTTCATCTCCATGGCCATGGCCATAGCCATCTTCCGTGGCGAGAACGGAGTCGCTATTGTTCGTCTAAAGACTGGCGGTAAGACCCTTTCCACAATTGCATTCGTTCTAATTCGAGAGCATCGCCCTATTTCCTCCAGATTGGTCTGCCCCCTGCGCTATTATCCTCGAAGTTCCCCACAATGGCACTGTTCAACCAGGCCAAGACACCATCCTGCTGTTCATGTCGGAAAGCTCTGTCCTTGCTTTGGTCGCCAGAACAAGACTAATTCTTGACGGCACTCATAAATTTGAGGCCGGTGTCTATTCTTCCAGTGCATCCATTAATTCTTCCGTGGGTTTGTGGCCCCTGCTTGCTTCTCCTCCATCAATTCGTTTTGGCAGACATATACGGCTACGTGTCTTTCAACAAGAATTTCACACCGGGCTCATTACTGTCAAATATGGTAGGATGGGGATTGCGTGAAGACATGAATCGCCATGCCAGATGGCACGGCGTCGAAGTCACTTGGGCTGACGTTTTAATGGTAAATTCCCAACTTTGTGCTTGTGATTGTTAATTTTTTCGCATGTCAGAACAAAATAACAGTCGATCGCAGCAGTATCGGCAATGCTCTGTACCTTGTGACAAATATTGCGGCAGGAGGCAATAGCCAGGGCGTTATAGAGGTCAACGGTCGCAAAAACTTCGCCGATCTCGAAAAGCTTCCCACTCGCGTTGGTCTTGACGGCGATGCCCCTCGCGCTCAGGCGCCAGTGGTACCAACTGGGCCCAGTCGTGAAGAGCAAGAGTTTATGAAACAACAGGCATATCAGCAGTTGCTACTTCAGCAACAAGCGGAACAGCAGCAACTTTTTCTGCAACAGCAAGCTGAGCAACAACAGCAGCTTCTGATGCAGCAGCAAATGATGCAACCGTCGCAAGCTGCTTTGCTCGCCGGCGGGTACGGAGGGTTGGGTTCTCTGGTGCCTTCGGTGGGCCCAACCGCGGGGATCATGTCACCAACAATGGCGCAAGCGCAAATGCAGCAAGGATTCGGCCTCAGTGGAATATCGACGCAACAGATTCCAACGTCGCCTGTTGCGATGAATCAACCCCTCATGATGAACCCACTCATGGGTCAGTCTGCCCCCTATGCTTCTGGTGTACAGATTGGTGGCACCTCCTCTGTATCCCAGGAGCTTCTCATCACACAACAGCAACATCAGATTGACAGTGCGTCTTTGCATGTTGGTGTGGTGTCCATCGAAGAGCAACTGAGACGATTGAAGCAGCAGACAAGCCAAATTGAGCAGGAACAACTTGCGATCAAGAAGGCGAGGGAAGGCTTGAATCCAAATACTGCTTGGATGTATCCGAAGTAATAAGAAATTTTCGTGGAAGTCATTGTGTTTGCGAATAAACTGATTTTCAAGTTTCAACTCCGTTTATTCCGGAACGGGTACGAACGCCCAAGAAGCCCTTTTGGGCCCGATATACCTTCGAAGCCAGGGTCGTCGAATACCATCAATGCCTTTTTGGCCTTTCGGACTAGATGCTCGATTCCATGCGGGACCGGCATGCGCTGGTTTTCGCGGAATTCCTTCCGTATGGAGGCATAAACATTCAACTTCTTTTGCAGAAGGTCATCGGACGCTCCTATCGGTGTTTTAGCTGCGAATCGACTCGCTGATTTCAGCAGTTGTCGGTATACAGAGAGAACTTCTTTTTGAAGCCCGCTGTGCTTCAGGGGCTTCACAGTTTGCATTTTTTTGTTTTTGTAATTTTTTAATTTTTTTCTGGCAAAGGTATTTAGAATTTACTGTTTATTCATCCAAAGATTTGAAATCAACTGTCCGTGATTGAATGATTGGACGCGGTGCTCACCACACTCTTTTGGTTCACATTAGTATTTATTCCAGCACTCGCGGTAATCCGACTATTTGAGCTGTTTGTCCTCTTGGAAGAGCTCAGTTCGCCTCTGGAAGCTGCTATCAGGTCTTTTGCACTATTTACGTCTCTTAAAGACCCCTGCAGACTGTGAAGCGATTGTGCACTTTTCTGTAACTCAGATTGTCTGGGCGATCGTTTAGCGATACTGCTTCGTGCACTTGAAATTTCGTGGCTGTCGTGCTTCGTGATGCTTTCTTTGGAAAATGAACGTCTAGAGGTAGCAATTGATGGGATATACTCGCGCGATGCTTTGTGTGACGCAGTTTTTGGAATCATTTTGTCCTCTGAGGCTTCCGCTGCTTTGGAGGGTAAGGAGACAGAGGAACCCGACACCGATTTTTTTCCCGCCAGGATCAGGTCGCGGTCGCTACTTTGTCGGGTTTCGGACAACGAAGGCTGCCGCGGTGCGGTAACGTCCTGATGGTGCGGCGGGAAATCACTGTCGAAGGCTTCTGCGCGATGGTCTGGATTATTGATTCCTTGCCGAGACGCCCGTTTGCTCGCGCTTTGGGGACGAGAACTCGCTGATGAATTCGACGCGACAGAGTGCCGGTTCGAGCTCCCACCACCGCCGCCGCGAGCACTACTCTGTTCTACATCGTTGTTCAAAACTTCCAAGGAGAAGCTGACAGATTTTTGCAGCTTTTTGCTATGCTGAGCGCCATCCGAAGCTACCGTATAACTGGTTTCGCTTGTGTCTTCAATTGGTATTTTGTCCATAGATGTTTGTGTTGGTTTCGGAAGTTCTGTGTTACTTTGGGATCCGTACAACCGCATTGACTCAGTTCTTGCAGCACCTATATCCTGTAAAGATGTAACAGATTGACTTGCGGACAGGGCTATATTGGAAAACTGTTGTCAGATCCGGTGACATTTTGGAAACTCACCGATGGGCTTTGCGAGTTGTTCCACAGATTGGTGGGAATTTGCTCCAGACGGAGATGTTTCTCTGCCTGAAATTTCACTCTTTCGTCCGGGAGATGCAGGAGCGTGTTGCTCTTCTGTGCTGCTCCCTGGACTTTCCAGCTCTATTGCAGACTCTATCAGATTAGGTTTTGATACTGGCTTTGACGACGCGATGGATTTAGAATGATGAACTTCGTTTGATATTTGAGGGTCATCCGGATTTATCTTCAACGGTAGCTCGGATGCAAATGCGTCATCAGATTGTTCTACGAGTGTCAGTTCGGTGTTTTCTTCATCCGGCGCTGACGGACCTGATACTGCATTTTTTAATTCGTCGTCAACTGGTCCCCCCTCAACTCGTGTGTTTGAATCAGATCTGCTGCGATTTTCCGATTTTTGAACCGCCAAAATTAGATCGACGCCTTGCTCTTCTGCTGATGCAAATGGTGCATCATCAGAGGAATGGCCAAATTGACTGTTTCTGCCATCAGATGAAACATCCTTATGTTTAAAGTCTCGTGAAATGCCTTGGTTATCATCTGCACTGAGTTCCTCATTTGCATTTCCATCGAAGTCTGATACTTCCTGAGAAAGTGTACCAACGAGACTGCCAGGGTTCTTGTTCACAAAATCGTCACCATCGGAGCCTTTGAACTCATTTGCTTCACTTTCATCACGTCGAAGCTTCATTGAATTGCGAATCGAGCTGGACGTTAACGACGCTTTGCTTCCCGTGGGTGCGAATTGTGTTTCTGGAGTTTCTTCGAGCACGGCATTTGACAGCTGGGTCTCAACGGGAAAAGTATTGGGCTCATTGTGGAGCAGTGGATCGTCTGCGTGCTCCTCCGACTGCGAGGAAGACCCCAAATCGTTGGCAATAGTTGAATCCGCTTCGTTTTCGTTCCCAGAAATCGCAGCACCCATACGAGACAGCATACTGCTTTCCACATCGTCGAATTGCTTGCCTTCTGTTGCTTCTCCCAGAGCACCGCCTAAGTCTTCAGTTTCCACTAAAAGTGAAGATTGTGCGTTCAATTGATAATTAATGTCATTAGGATCAGTGCCAAACGAGTCTGCAGCCCCACGTATGCTCGTTTCTGATCCCTTAACGGTATCGTGTGATTTCGAAAAGGATTTTTCAACACTGACAGAACCCCTCTTGGAAGCGGAAGCCGTGTTGCTTTCGAGATTTCCATTTTCCTGCAAAACCGCTTGTGCGTTTTCGGAGAGCGTTGCATTGCTGACGGCTGTTTGTGGATTTTGGTGCGGGGTTTGGTTAGATTCCGCACCCTGAAATTTGTTTTGACTGCTCGTAGATCTTGAAAGCAAGACTTGACTGATGGAATTTGAAGATGAATTTTTCTTTTCCAAGTCATATTGGTCCATTTGTCGCGATCCATGAACAGAATGAGAAATTCGATAGTTTTCTTGAATTGTATTTGACATGTCTTCCTTTGAGAGCAAATTGGCTTCACTTTCATTTCTTTTTTCGCTGAGGGTTCTTTGCCCATTTTCTTGCGTCTGATTCAAGTCAGATTCAAGTTTTCCTTCGTTTTCGGTGCTCTCGACATTTGAATAGTCGAGATTTTCCTCCATCAAATATTGCGCGGCTGCATCGATCTCTTCAAAAGCCTGCTCGTTGATCCTGTCAAATCTGCTCTGATGCTGAATTGGTTGCGTCTCTCGCACGCCTTGTGATATTGACGCGCGAGTGCTAGTTCCGAACGCAGGTTGCGCAGTGCTTGCACGAAGGTCCCACTGCCGGTCATTATCTACTATTTCGGAACTTTTAATCAGACTATGCGGCTCGATTGCGAATTCTGCCTGCGCTGGCGGGAGGTCCGGATTGGTTTCTGGGGCTGCTGTTACTGCGCTTTCAGACTCTAATCTCGTGATATCAGGCAATTGCTTGCCGTCGTGACTCTGTGTAGATTTAGAATCGCTCACTTTTGCCTCAATATCCGGTGAATCATACCCCGCACGTTCTGTAGTTGCGAACAAAACATCAATGATTGAAAAACTGATTGGTGCCACATGCCTGTCAGTTCGGTATGATTGATTGCAGTGTGACTCGTGCTTTTGAACATGTCAAGCAAAACTTCGGATTTCGCTGAGTTCTTTTGCAGCTGCAAATATTGGGTTTCACTTTGATCAGCCGGATCCTCGTCGACAAGTTGCAAATTGGGCGGTGGGCGAGAGACAGTTTGAGTGTTGAACGAACTTGATCTGCGACTTTCGACATCGTCTGGGTGAAATTCATCCAGAAATATGCCGTCTCGAAGGTCCTGATCATTTGATTGATTCCAGTCAAAGCCAGATCCAGACTTTTTTTTCTGTATATCCCTAGCGTGCTTGTGTTTGTGCTTCGTTGCTCTGAACGGAACATAAAACACATCAGGAGGCGGTTGAACCGTTTTTGGCCTCGTCAAACGCGCAAACACCACCGGATCCATTTCTCGGATCTTTTCATGCTTGTTTCCTGAGGCAGCAAAACTCTCGGGATGCTCATCGGCAGTGGGAACGCGGCGGTGGATTGTTCGCGGTTGGGCAAGTCGTTCTAGTCTTTCCAGGTCAGGCGGACCTGGAAGCACTCGCGGGCGCGGAATTTCTGGAGGAAGCGGGTCGTTGTAATGCTTCTGCCGCGGAGTCGCCAGTTTTGCGAAGTATTGGTCGCGCCGTGTGGGCTCACGGCACAGCGCGTCAAAGGCTTTGTTTCTCGACGGCGTGGATGAAAGATTTCGGAGAGCCGTCGCTGCGCTTTTTGGGCGCGCAACTTGCGGTAAATGAGGATGCGGCGGGCCATATTCATTCTGTTTGAGTACCATTGTTTTAGTGTTTCATCAGAATTCATAGAGCACCTGGATATTTGCCCAAGTATGGTCTGAAAAGAGAATTTCGCTGTTTCTCAATGAAGACCACGGGTTGGTCAGCCTGAGCAGAAATAGCCTGTTCAAGTGCTCAGTTTCCGCTTGCCGTGCTGATAAAAAGAATTAAATAGACCAAAAAAATTCATCAGATTTCCGCAAACAACAAAAAGAATGGCATGCGCGAAAAAAATACCAGTTATGAGCTGCTTGGCTAAAGCTTCAACTATTGGATTTCTTCGAAACTCGAAACCAGACAGTTTGACTTGTTTTTCGTATTCTCTCGCCGACACTGGCCTCATTCGATAAGCCGATCGGTTGGAAGCGCTGAATGGTCTTCTCGCAATATCAAGAGTTGAGTCGAAGTCTGATGCCACGACTGATGGACCCACGGAACTCATTCTGCTTGATTTACTTGCGACAACGCTCGCGGGTCTTGTAGTTCTCGGACAAGACAGAATTTCTCCTCTGTTTTCCGGACCAGCCATATCAGATTTGTCTTTTTCGGGTTTTTCGGCTGCTTGCCGCGCCACGCGAAGAAATTCCGAGGTGTTTTCGAAGGCGACTTTGTGTGCAGGTTTTGTAAGAGAACCGAAGCTGCCTTCAAGACAGAACAAGAGCGGACTTGAGACTATAAAGCACAGGTCAGAATAAATCTGCACATACCATCGAGACTGGCGCGGGAGTTCGAGGCGCTTTTGAGCACGCTCCTAAGTTGGACGCGATCGACGGCGGCTGGGGTCGGTGGGGCGGCCAGATCCATCGCGTGGGCGAGAGTGGCACCGCGCGCGTGGACGACTGTAAGCGGGCGGGGCAGTGGGTGCGGGCGGGCGGGCGGGCGATGCCGATGGATGAACGCGACGCGATGCCAACCAACAATGACAATGGAGCAAGCGGCGATCCAATCCAAAATGAATTTTCAACGCGCGCGACGGCGGCGGGGGACAAAGCGAAGGCGCACTCGGCGGACGCGTGTCGGCGCGCCTGCTCCTCTGCTCGCTGCTGGGCTGGGCGAAGGTCGCGTGCGCGCGCACGGCGGGCCCGTGGCGGCCGGTGCACGCCGCCGCATGCGCACCGCAACGCACCATTCATTATTCACGCAGCTGCTCCAGAGTGGCGCTAAACTGCCTCCGCCAGAGGCAGAGACAGCATGTTGTCGGCTTTGGTTCGTGTTCGATGAACGCGAGGAAACCTGTTTGAATGAGCGAAGCCACCCCTCTGCTTTCCCCGCGCCCTGCCGACCCCGCCAACTCCTGGCTATCCCGTGCACGCCGCGCGCTTCCCGCGTCTCTGTCCGTACGGCGTCCTCGCGTCTTGCTAGCCACCGCTGCCGTTGCGGTTATTGGCTTGGTTTTGCTGGCTACCGTAGGTCGCGGCGACGGCCCTTCCTTCCATCGCCCTCTGGATGATGCAATCTCAGAGCCCAATCTGCGAGAGCATTTGGTGCGCTTCGAGGCAATTGCCGCTAAAAACAACAACTCCCGCAGTGTCGCCGGCCGGAAAGGATACCTTGACAGTGTCGAATACATCTACTCGCAACTGAAGGCAAAGACTGACTACAATGTGACGAAGCAGTACTTTTCATTTCCCATGTTTGTGAGCGGTCCCGGATCCAACCTCTCCTTTTCGGGAGACTCTACGAATCAAGATTTGATTCTCGGTATGTTCAAACTGCATCCATTTCCTCTTCTGATCCTCGAATGTTTTGTTTTTTGCTCTTTGTTTCTGTATAGACCGCGATTTTGCGCCGTTGCGCAATTCCGGGCCAGGCGTAATTTCCAAAGCGCCGCTTGCTGTCGTTTCCACAGGATGCGCCGCCGCAGATTATGCCAAAGTGGCCAGTGGTGCGGTTGTGTTGCTCGCTCGTGAGCCCGGAATCGGCGCACCGCCGGACTGTCTCTATAGGCAGAAAATATCCCTTGCTGTGGCAGCCAAAGCCGTGGCTGTTTTGCTCTATACAAACACACCAGGAGACTCCGGCCCTGCATACGGCAGATGGCCTCCTGATGCGAAGGCCGTCCCGGCGTTTGGCATCTCTCAATCGCTTGCACTGACCTTGCTCCAGCGGCTTGCATTGAATTCTTCGGCCAGTATTGCTGTGTCCTTGTTCTCGAACGTTTCGTACGCAAATGTTGAAACTATCAATGTTCTGGCCGAGACTTTGACGGGCGACCCGAGCAATGTCGTGATTGCAGGTTCACATCTCGACAGTGTTCCTGCAGGACCGGGAATAAACGACGATGCATCCGGAAGCTCGGCCACGTTGGAAATTGCATTAGCATTACATAGGAGTGGGTTATCCAAAAAGGTTGTGAACAAAGTGCGATTTGCTTGGTGGTCAGCGGAAGAGCTTGGGCTGATTGGATCAACATACTACGTGGACGATTTAGCAGCACATAATCCCGAAGAGCTCGCAAAGATTGCTTGCGTAAGTTCTCCTGTTAACCAACCAAAAAATAATCTCACGTATCCTAGAACTTAAACAACGACATGATTGCATCCCCGAATGGCGCCCGATTTATTTACGACGGTCGTAATGCGGTAGATCCAAAACTGAAGAAGCCTTCGGGAGTTATTCAGTCAGATTTTCAAGAGTTTTACAACGCCAAGGGCCTGGCGCACGAACCGACTCCATTCGATGGTCGCAGTGATTATGGTGAATTTCTGAAGTTCGGAATCCCGGCAGGAGGATTGTTCGCTGGAGGTAATTTCGTCACACGAAACGTTCCGGTTGTAACAACAGACCAAACCGTCATTTCACACAGCGGAGGAGATTAAGACAGAGGAACAAGCGGCGGCATACGGAGGAACTGCCGGAGTGGCTTTTGATCCATGTTATCACTTGTCTTGCGACACCTTGGAGAATATCGAAGGTCTTGGCATGAAAATATTTGTCGAACTGGCAAAGGGAATTGCGCACGTGGTGCAGAAGCTTGCGTTTGAGAAGGATTTGCGTGGACATCTTTGGAACTGACGTTTACAAGTGTGGACTAAACTAAGAGTTCGGCGAAAATTTTCTGTTTATTTCCATCCCAAAGATGCACAACGAAGACCATGCGATGCACGATACTCATTGGTTCAGAAAGTAGTACGCGGCCGCAGCAATGACGGGGATGGCGACGAGAAGAACCCTGAGGGAACAATACGCCAAGATAGAATCGTTGAATAACAAAAACGAACAACAGTTCGAACCACGAACCAGTTGGGCCCAGAGGACGATTGCGCACTCGAGCTGCTGTGAACTTTGGTGCTTTCGGCGGTCGTGCCCGTCTTGCGCGGCGGCTTGGCCTATGGAGCGTGAAGGGAAGAATTTCGACGAGTGAGGGCTCAGCCACAACAACCGTTACTCGGGATCAACTCACGGAATCCACCAACGATCCAATCTTCATGCCTTTGAGAAGGTCTCTTGCGTCGTCACTGTGGCCGATCTCTTCAAACGCATCGGTGGCGTCGAAACCTGGTTTCGCGACTCAGTCTGTCACAGAGCCAAAGGGCGGGTTTTGGCAGGCGAGAGCACGCGGGCGGGCATGGGCATATTCACCGGCATTCTCCAAAATAACCTCTTCGCCTCCTGGGTGCTGAAGAGGAAAAACGATAAGACAAAACTGAAAACGAGGCCGGTAACGGGAATAAACCTCTTCCAGAAACTTTGTGCAGTCATAAACATCCTTGTTGATGACAAGCCCTAGAGATTGAGAACAACAAGATTGATGAGATTTGACAGCCGATAAGGAACCAAGCCAGCTTTATCTTCCTTCGCGGAATGATGCGGAGAAGTGTACACATGTGGAGTACTCACAGGTGCTCTTGCGGGTGTTGTGCGACTGCACGTCGGACCAAGTGAATGTCTTGCTCATTTGTTTGCTTTTTTTTTTTTTCAAAATTATTTATTTTAGCCAATTTCTCAGAAACCCCAGCCTCCCGCGCCCCTGTCCGCAGCTTTCATCCCGTACTCTTTGTCCCATCGCACAAGTTCGCGCATCAGCTCCGCCCTCTCGTTTAGGCTGGGCACAACATCGCCGCTGGCGAGCGCCGCCTCGAAATCTCGCCGCTCCAGAACACGCGACGACTGCGGTGGCGGCGGCGTCAGCACTTTACCTGGCATTCCCTCACTGGCGCCTGCATTCGCGTTACCATTGCTTTCTGCCAGCCCTTTTCCTATCGACATCGTCCGCCGCACCGACACCAGCGCCGTCGCAATGCACAGGTTCTTCAGGTCGCTGCCACTGTATCCGTCCGTTCGCGCTGCTACCAAGTCGACCACGCTTTCGCGCGTGTCTCCTTCGCTCCCAACTACCTCTTCTTCGAGGATGACGTTCAGGATTGACTTTCGCTCCTGGACGTCAGGCAAGTTGATGAAAAGGCGCCGTGGGAGTCGTCGCAACACAGCTTCGTCCAAATCGAATGGTCGATTCGTTGCACCCACAACGATTATTCCGTCACTTCCTTTCGAATTTATCCCATCCCATTCTAGCATCCACTCGTTGATGGTATTTGTCACCCAATGAGGTTGGTCCCGCACTCGCCCCTTCAACAGCGAATCAATTTCGTCCACAAAAATGACACACGGTTTCATTTTTCGCGCAAGGCTGAAAATTGCTTTCACATTCTTTTCGTTTTCTCCAACCCATTTGGATTGGATACTCGACATTTGAATATTTAGAAAGTTCGCACCGGATTCTGCAGCAACAGCTTTTGCCAGCAACGTTTTCCCCGTACCTGGAGGACCAAATAGAAGCAAGCCGGTCGTGTTTTGCTTCAAAACTTGTGAAAAAGGAAGGAATAATTTTTAAGGAAACAGGCACTTGACATCAAACAAATACCTCCGAATGAAAACAAGTCTGGTCGCAGCAACGGTAACCGAATCACATCTTCGATTACTGCTTTAGCCTTTTCTAAGCCTCCGATTGTGTTGAAAGATGCACGAAGATCTGATGACTTTATCAAGCAATTCTTCAAGATTTCAGATTCGTACTTAGTCAAGGACTTGTGGTCTGCTGGATTTGCGAACACTCCGGCGAACTATACGAGTATTGAACACAAGAAAAGAAAGACAAATACAATCGGAATCACCTCTGTACCCGCTGAAATTGCACTTTGCGCAGTTGTGTTCTCCGACAGAACTTGAAAGCCCATTTCAAGGTCCTGGATACCAACAGTCTTCCTCTTTTCGTCCACAGGAGATTGTGCATTCCGCAAAGCAGAGTTTCCGATGGCATACAGCAATACTTGCTCCGTCTCGTTGGGGGTCAAAACGCGCTCATCTAAAACATTAAAACTGCTGTCTGATTGAGACGGATGCTCTAGACTGGCAAAAATATTGTCCAATAGAGTTGAATCATTTTCGTCAAGTTCGTTCGACTTTGGCAAACGAAATCCTCTGAATACTGCAGCCATTTCCCGCTTGTTCATTTGACGGATTTGAATTTTCAAATCCCGTTTTAACTGATCCAAGAACGAGGCCATCGCCTTTGCGCCAAGATGAATTGGTGGATAAACAGGCACAATGACAGGGCCGACAAATCCGTCTAACTTGCTTGTGAATTCCAAGGGGCGCACCATCTTTTTCGACGCGTTTGATTGAGAAACATCAGAGGAATCTCCGAAGTTGTCGCTGCCGCGAACGGCCTTAAATAAAGACGACAAAGCGGCCAGTCCATTGCCTTTGTTTGAACCACCCTTTCCTGATGCGGAATTCACGAGCCGTGCTCGCGTACTAGGAGTACACGCAGTCACAACCACAATGGGCGCGGTCTCCCTCGCTTTGGACAGAGCATAAGAGAAGCTGTTCACCAATTCCGTGCGATCCAGAACATGATCGTCATACAGACCACCAGAATCAGGACACAACAAGTCGACAAGGTCTTCGAAAAATACGACAACAGGTGGAAGCACAGCCTTCTTCTTATTAGAGTTGTGTGCGTGTTCCGCGGCAAAATCGTGAAGCTTTTCGAAGAACGATTCAAAAGTTTTGTGCGCAAGGTCATGAAAGTCCGATCGCGGAAATTCACTTTGGATACGGGGAACCATTAGACTTTGTGCCACTCCCGGTTTTATAGTAGTCCCAGTCATATACGGCTGATACCACGGATATGGAAGCAAAGGCACATCTTCCGTGAGCTCACCCGATCCCATGAGATTGGATCCCATGAGTCCAGACTTCGACCGCCCCATAGTGCCATTTCCTGAACTTCCAACTTCAAGAACTATTGCCGGGCTTCCGAAGAAGCTGCCTGTCTGAGATGTTGATTTCCTGAACGCGTGGATGCGGTCTGTAAGAGGACAAAACTGCCAGAAGGACAATTCACCTGGTTGCCGAACCCGTCCTCGACTTCCCAGCGTTCATTTGCCCTTGTGAGCCATCATCCTGAGACGGAGGAATCACCGGCGGCAACGCAACGACATCGGCGCCAGCCAACCGAACAAACAGAGTGTCGGGATTCACATGAAAATACAGCGCGTCGGGGAATAATGACTCAACGATGTGTTCGACAATAGTTCTGCAAAGAATGTCCGCTCCTCTGTATGGGCAGGAAAGAGCGATAAGGCCACTTGCGGCAGAGGGAATCTGCTGTCTAGGATTCGAAACGAGCAGCGCGGAGAGTGCGACAGACAGGGTGCGGACAGTAGCTGGATGAGGAGTCGGATTTTCCACAGCAGCTGATGCGCGCGGAAGACGAATGGGGGCAAGTGCGGGATCGATGGACGGGGAGGGTATGATTGACTTGATGGATACTTCGGTAAGGAAGGAGGGGATCCCATTGCGCGGCTTCTTGAGGAAGACGCGCCGGCCCTTCGCGTCGCCCTCAGTCCCAGCTCGGAAGCTGCCGTCCTTACCCTTATCCTTTGCGCCAGGTGCAGGCGCTTTTTCCTTCAAGTCAGCGCCTTCTCCGTCTGCGTCAGAGGACGTCGCGGCGGCGCTGCCGTCGACACTTCCGTCGCTGTTGTCGCTGTTGTTGTTGTTGTTGCTGCTGCTGCTACTGCGCCGAACTAAGAATACGCGAGGCACTCCCACGTGAGCCAGCCGAATGCGGCCGAGCCCGACGAGACTTTGCCGCGTTGCGGCGCACACAGACATTGAGAGCAAAGTCTCTTTTTCTTAACTCACTTTCCAGCAGCCCGACGCGATGCCATCGACGGCGGCGGCGGCGGCGGCAGTCCTCTTCCCGCCCGTCCGAGGCTGCCTGAGTTCAGAACAGCACCGGAATGAATGGCGCTTCCATTCGCAACCTCCAACGCGACAGCAGCATTCACATCCTCGACATCATGGAGAGAAACACACTGCTCTCTCTGTAGTCCCTGACTCTGTCCTTCCTTACTTGCATGCGAAGTTGGTCTGCGTGAAGGTGGCGGTGGGGGTGCCCCAAGTCTTTTGCTCAATTGGGATATCTCTGAAATAGGCCGGGAAGGGGCACTGCTGCTTTCTCCCCCAAATTCCGTCTCTCTTCTTGCGGGTTTTGGTTGAGGAGCCTGTGAACAAACTTTTTCAGTCCTGCCCGGAATAACCAAGATCATGCTTACTGCAAACAAGATTTTCCGATTTATCACCAAGGCCTTCAGTAAATCGCTGCCAATTCCCAAAGTTGGACTAAAAACAAGTACCAAATTCGTCAGATTCATTTTGTTGATTTCAGAATGGCGCTGAATTTCGTCGAAGTGCGCGACAAGAAGTTTCAGGGTGGCATAATTTGCAGGTGGCAATTGACCGAGCAGTCTTCGACATTTCAGTATTGCAAACCAAGACAGAAAGCAACCTCATCATTTGATCCAGCACAAATTGGTTTGCGTTGCCATCGTGATCGCAATCACGCTCAAGGGTTGAAAAAAGACCGACAAGCGAAGAAGTCAGAATTGGTTCGGGCACTGCGACACAGGACCACAAGATTGATTAAAACCCTGTGGCGAGAAGCATGCAAAATTTACATTCGCGGAGATAAGCTTTGAGAACGGACGCGGCCGTATCAACATCGCAATCAAAGTCGATAGAGTCGGAAAATGCTGTTAGAGTGAATAAAGACCGGATCCGTTCGATCTTAAGTTGCATAAGAGTTATAGCAACCACAAAGCAAAAAAATTCACCTGCGAGTGAGCTCCACTGATGCGGTAAACACCAATATGATCTTTCGCATCAGCCGCAACCCGGTCGACACACAATGCGACAATGACGGGAACAAAGTTTGGCTCTAGCGGCACAGCGGAAATAGGTTTTCCAAAAACTGAATTTGTGAGATCGCGAGGAGCGGCGAACGTCGTATGACTGGATTGTGCGGAGCGGACAGAATTTGTGGGCGATGGAGACCGAACGCCGGAGCCAGATGCCGAAACTGAGTCTGCCAGGTTACGGGCCATGGAAGAGACGGTTGAACCAGCGGACGCAGCGAACTCGCGAACTGTCGGGGCGTATTCGCTGTGGAGCTCAGTCGCTCGCTCACGCAGTGCCGCGGTGTTCGCGCTAAGTGACGCTGCCGCGATCTTCGCACGCTCACGGAAGACGTCCATTCGGTCTAATTGCAATCACAGGGCTGGATCAGATGCACCGGAATGCTCGTTCGGGGGTGACAAGGCGGGGGAGGCCTGCAAAGAGCTGCCAACGGGTTTTTTGCAACACAAACGAATGACAGCCGCGTTAGTCCATCCGATCCTTCATCCACCGCGAATTTACAATGTTGGGTCGTTGCGTGTGTCGCCCGGGATAGTGCAGCAGAAGCTGGAGGAAAAACTGTTCTCGAGCAGTCTCTTCTTGCTGATCGCGCAGAGGCAGATCCACTTCCGCAGTTCCAAGAACAATGTGTGTTGTCCATGGCCCAAAGACGTCCGTAATCTGACCTCCACGACACATAATTTCTGGCCCCAGCAAAGTGAGAGAATTGTAATGATTACAAGTCGGCATTTCGAATGCTTGTTCCTCTGTCATCACAACCACACCATCTGGGACATCGTCTGGCCATCCTTTCAACATCAGAGGTGAGATAGGAACGAGAGAATGAATGTCCAAGAAGGCACACATATTTCGTAATCTATTGCCGTCGTGAGCCTCCAAATCCAAGCCCAGTTTCGCTTCTATTTCAGCTATAGATACAAGTTGCTTTTTTCGTGATTCAATTGCGTCGATCGGATTTGCCCGTTTAGTGCGACTGCCGATCAACGAGTGCGCAGGAATGTTCTCAAACAGCTTGAACGGTTCAGCATTAAACAGAAATCAAACAGCTAGCCACCTGCTCCAATGATTCTACGGTGACATCGCGCGTAAAACTATCACCGAACTTGTCATTAACAGTCTTAAAATGCCTCTTGGTTTTTTCTGTGGAGAACAGCATGTACCGTGGTTCTAAAGGGAGCCTTTCCTTTCCGTCGATGCATCCGAGAATCCAGTCAGACTTAACAATATCGAATAGTCGCTCCGGTCTTCCTGTTCTTTTGTCTATTTTTTCCTTCATTAAGTTTGCTACTTTGAGAACTGGTTGAAGTCAGAATTAGAAAGGAGAAAGACGTGAAAAAATCAACTTGGTCTATCAGCAATCACGAATGACGTTGTATCCCTAGGATTTTGGACGCAAGATCCGCCGTATTTCAAAATTTCTCTTTCCAAGTCGTGCTTCAAACATAGGCCATCGACGTTCACAACGGCTCCCGGTATTACACAGACCTCAAGATCTTTGAAAATTCCATCAGCTTGCATATTGATTTCTCGGTCAATTTTTACAACCCTGTATACATCTTCTAGAACTGGAGCGCTTCGTCCAGCATTAGATTTTCGAGGAGTAGTGTCCTTCTTTCTATTAGCATCATCTCCTTCGACAAATCTGCGGCTCTGCATACGACCCGCGTTACGCTGGATAATCTCCATAAGTTGGCTTCGCGTGGTGGCACCACTACCATCGGTGGCCATTGTGCTTTTGTCAGGACGCATGCAAACGAAGCGTGGAAATCGAAGTGTATATCCGGCAGAGTACTGTGTGCTTTCAACAATTTCAGCGGCTTTTACTGTAACTACTCGCGAATGCGATGGATGCAGAATCATATTCGGTTTTTCTTTTGAGGCTGCCATGTGGACGAACCATGTTGGTGGATTCTGGTGGTCATAAGCTTGCCAATGCCCAGCAGATTCATGGGATATTTCTTCTATTTGATCCTCTTTGTAACCACTTCCGAACTTGTTCGAATGTCAGTAAATATCGTTCATTTCGAACAAAAACCTTGCAAAATGACACATAGCGTGGTTCTCCGGGTGGGCTGGAGTCGTCAACGATCGCACACATGAAATGGCTGAGTTTTCCAGCTCTATATCCAGAGCCAAAGAATCCTCCAATCAGCACAAGATCAAGGTCATCTCCAAGACTGTCGATGTAATCTGGCTGTATAAACTATTAATACTTAAACTCGAAAAAACAATGAAGACCTTCACTTTTAGCCAATCCCCTGATCTATCGTTCAGTAAATAATCTGAGTCGGGATCTTTGACAACAATTCCTTCTTCTCGTCGCAGCATACTAGCATCCAGTGCGCGAACAACATCATCGGTGGTTGATCCTTCAATGTGGTCAAGAATCTCAATGCAACCTTTCTTCGGCGCCAGCACCATTCCCAATAGTTTGTATCGATCCCGCAAAGGACTTGTTAGCAGGCTTTTGTCATTGTACATTAGTATGTCGAAAACCATGTAAACTGGTTTGGAGGTGGCACGGTCTCCCTCAACGTTAAACAGGTTTGCTGCCGTTTTCAGGGATCCAAAGGATTCAAAAACACCCGTTGAAACATTATAAGACATCATTTCACCATCGAGAATGCAATTCTCTGTATTCCTTACAAACGCTCCATGAATATACTGGGCGAGCTTCTCATCGCGAAACGCGCCATAAAGGGAAGTATAATCTTTTGCATTTCGACTGAACCATTTATAATTAGATCCTGAATCAATTTGGGTTGTCAGTTCGTCAAACGCGGCTTTCCCTCACCGGACTTATGCAGCTGCATTCGTTCTCCGTCAAGTTTAGTTTCGATCCAAAATGGACGACCTTGACGTAATTTCTCAACACTGTCCAGAGATTTAACACTTTTTGCCAACATCGGCTTGAATGGGAAATTTAGCGATACGCTCTGTGATTTTTTCTGGTTTAACTGTATCATCTCGCAGTTTCAAACCGACGACGAGATAACAGATGCGTCCGGATCCAGCAAATCTGTTGCCACTCTGACCAGGCTGGATGTTATGTTGAACAAATCTTGGGCTTCCTGCATGGAAACCTCCTTAGATTTACTAATACATGAATACTCTTACCGGATGCCACGCATCGAAAACTGTTTTTTCGGTCATGCCCATTTTCATTTCTTTTAGAATTATACGAGCCAACCATTTGTGTTCGGTTGGCGTCATGTGAGCGACGAAATATGCAACAATCGATTTGCGTTCCATACTGAAGATCACGATCAAAAGTTGAAAACGCTTGCGGGATCTCTCACATGGACTCTGCAGCAACTAGTTCATTGATTTTGTCATTCACTTGATGGATGGACAATGGTTTTCCCACGTGAGTGGACGAGGATATTCGGTCGCGCACGACGGAATACAACGCCTGAGCAAAGTCCGGCGTACGAAGTGCCGAGGGATCAAGGGCAGCAGCAGTAGTGTATGCGGGGTTGCGCCAATCGCTCAGACGCGAAGCAGCCGCAGTGCTGAATTGGGATGATTATCAGCAGTAGAAAAGCAAGTTTTCTGAGAGGACCCTTCGATGCCAAGGACGTCAGCGTATATGCGGGCAAGGACCTTGTCTTTTATCTGCAGTACGCGCTGGTCGAGATGTGGCAGCAGCAGCGACATTAGGACCAGCCCGTGCGCTGAGCGATCGACATTGAGCATGGCATGCACGGCTGCCTTGCGCTGTGTTGATACGCCGCCGTTGCCGTGTCCGGGCTTAAGGCGCTGCATACGGTCGAGCTCCCTTGCGAACGCAAGGAACGAGAAGTCCGACATGGACATTTGTGTGCGGAATCATGGAGGCGGCAGAGTCCGAGAAGGCATGGGCCGTGCATCTGCCGAAGACTGAGCTGCATGCGCATTTGAACGGGTCCGTGTCCTTCGCGGACCTACGCGAACTCGCGCTTGCTCGCGGTCAATCGCATTTGATCCCGGACGACCAGCAGCTCGCTGCTATTCTGCCTGGAGGATCGCCAGCTTTCGCCATCGGCGACTGCTTCGCGCTGTTTTCCGACTTGATCTACAGGCTTGTTGACGATGTAAATTCACTGACGTTTGTCGTTGAGCATGTTCTCGCTGCTTTCGAGCGAGACGGTTGCGAGAAGCTGGAACTTCGATCAACTCCCCGTGAGACTGCGTTTATGACCAGACGTGAATATACGGTTACTGTGGTGCAGGCCGTCAGTTCCTACAAGGGCCAAATGGCAGTGCGCCTGTTTTTGTCTTTGGATCGCAGGCATAGCCCACAGATTGCGGAGGATATCGTGGATCTAGTTATTGAATTCAATTGTCTGCATCCACAGATAGTGATTGGGGTGGATGTGTGTGGTAATCCACTTGTTGGAGGCATAAGGCACCTTGTACCTGCTCTTTTACGCGTCAAGGAAAAACACAATCTCAAGCTCGTTATTCATTTCGGCGAGGTGCAGGAACCACCAGAAGCCGGAGAGCTGGAAACAATTCTGGCCTTGAGGCCTGACAGACTTGGCCATTGCACTTTCGTGCCGACAAGTATCATGGACGAAATCATTGCGCGGGGTATCACGATCGAGATCTGCCTGAGCAGCAATGTGCTCGGGGGAACAGTGGTGGAATACGATAGGCACCACTTGGTGCATTTATGGCACGAGCGCGGATACCGGAAGCTGGCGCTGTGTACAGGTGACGAAAACGCATAGTATCGCCAGCAATAACGTTGACGCGACACCAAACACCAATAGACGATCGCGGAATCTTCCGCAGCGAGCTCAGTGATGAGTACGTGATAGCACGGAAGGTTTTGGGGATTGCCCGCAGCGAAATGGAAGCGTGGGCCAGGGCCGTGCGTGACTGGTGACTTATGTGCGTTTGTTTGCAACAAAAAAAATCCAAAACGGAAAAGGATGAGAAACCACATTCGCAGAGGCGGCGGCAACAGCGGTGGACAGCAGTCGCGCGCAATTGTCGGCCGTGCGGTGGGCGGTGGCGCGGCTCCGGCTGTCGTCGACTACGCCGCCATGGACGCGGACGCAGGCATCGCTGCTCCTTTGGCGTCGCAAAACCGCAGCCTTGCCCTCTTCGCCCACGCCGGACGCTTCGCCCCTCTCGCCGCAGATGCGGCGGCGGATGGTGCTCTTCAGCAGCAAAATCAGGCTACTCGCGGCCGCCGGGCAAATCCGTACGGCATGCCACGTCGCGCGGCACCATTCCAAAACATGAGTTTGCGAAACATGAGCAGCCAGTCTCCTGGCGCTGCAACTGGTTCTGCTTCCTCCTCTGGTGTCTCGAACGAAGTTTCAATCTTAAACTGGAAAAGCAAGAATCCTGATCCTGGGGCACTGTTTGATTTTTTGAAGCAAAAAGTTGATTCTACAAACTTGGACATTGTTTCGGTGAGATGATCTCAGCGCCCGAGAGTTTTCCAAGTTTCTTCAAAATCTGATACTCTGTCAATTCAGCAATATTTCGATGGAGATGCCATCATCATTCGCTTCAAGACGCCGTCACAGGCGTCTGCTGTCTGCGGTTTATCTGGGATTCGATATATTGGCCAAAAGGTACTTTTTTCTGTTTGACTAGTTCATTGTTCAAGTACCGGCAATAGCTGCTCATTCGGAAACAAATCAATATTACTGCAAGGGCATCGGGAACTGGATCGTCAGACACCTTTACAATTACGCAGCAACCTGGAGTCGTTTCACTTCTGTCTGAAGTATTGAAATCCCGTTACGATGAAACCAGCAAGTTTATCAACTTAGAGTCGCTGGCGTCTGATCCTCGAATCCAATCGAACGCTTCTCTGTCTGGTTTTGGTTCCGATGGAGTTGAAACTGGAAAAATCGGACCTGTTGTATGCAAGTTGATCGGCCAGCTGTTTCCAGATGTGAGTCGTGCTATTTTTTTTAATCTTTTCATTTTGATGACTTAACCACACAAGGTGCAAAGCATCAATTTTGCGTCCAACAACTTGTCAACTCTCAAGCCGTTCCAAACCCTTTCAGTGTACTGCCCCTTCATTCAGAACATATCCTTTGACAACAATCTCCTGCAAGGATTCAAGGACGTTGAGTGCCTTGGTGGAGATAAGCTGAAGAATCTGCGGGAAATTGTATTCACACGGAACCCATTTCATGACCGTGAAGCGAAAAAAGGCGACGCGAGTTTAACAGGATATCGAACGTTGGTGTTTTTGGAGTACCGACTTCATGGTTTTAGAATTGTTTTCCCAGGAAAATTAAGGCAATGTTTCCATCCATAAAGTTACTGGATATGGTGGGCTTCGAAGATGAAGTTGCGCTGCCGGAAATTGGTCTACCGTCCGTTGAAGATTTACCTGAAACTGAAAAGGGATCTTTCATGGATACTGACGTCACTGCGAATTTGACTCAGGAGTTCATTCCAAAGTTGGTCACTGCGGCTGCAATGTCTGTCAGAAACTTACGAAACTACTTTCGGCAGATTTTTCGCTTTATTTGATTCCAACAGACCCGCATTGTCTGCTTTATACACGGATAATTCTCATTTTTCTGTGTCTGTGAATCCCACAAACCGGCGGCATTTGAAATCACATCCAGCAAACCGCCAGCAGAATAATCAGTTTGACACTTGGCTTGCCAACAACCGGAATCACACGTCTTGTAAAGATCCCAGCAAGCGATTGTCTCTATTGGCGAAAGGAGTTTCTGCGATTGAGACCCTGTTTTCCAAATTACCCCAAACCAAGCATCCCACAAATGCTGCTTTTGATAAATTTATGTTCGTTGCCGACGCATTTCAGCAACAAATGCAAGACGGCTCAGTTGTCGTAATTTTGACTGTTCAAGGAGAATTTTCGGAAGGTGAACATCGTTATACCTCCAGCATCACTGCTGATGACCGACACTTTTGCATTAGTTCAATTAAACAGAAGCAAAGCGTTTACACGAACATTTGTCTTGATTCCGGCCGTTCCTGGTTCACTGTTAGTGCCTGATACTTTCTTTGTGCGTTTTAAATTCGAAAACTGTGGTTTAAAATAGGGCGGCGCAGTCTGGGTGGAAAGTCGCGATTCTAAACGATATGCTCGTGATTCGATCTTGGACGCATGAACGCACGTGGGCCGGGAAGCAGGTCTCGCCAATGAGTGCTCATCCGACAGACGGGCAGCCGCTGATAGGACTTGCTCACGGCGCGAGAGCCATTGACGGAGCCGCAGTCGCGAACGGATCCCACAACGCGTCGGTCAATGGGAATTCCGCTGGTGGAGTTGCCAGTGCGTTGCCGAGTGATTTGGCCGTGTTGAGTGCCCTCAAAAATCACTTTCAGTTGGTATGCCAATTGTTTTGAGGGATTAATTTTCTTAGATTGAGATTGCTTTTATTCGCAGGACGACGCAAAACACGCCCTTGTCATCCAGCTCGCCCAAGCAACAGGGTTGAACTACCAATTTTCGGCACAGTGTTTGAATGATCTTGGGTGGAATCGGGATTCTGCTTTTGCTGCGTTCAACAGTGCGAGGGTATAGTTTTTTCTAATTTTTTACGCTCGACAGTCAGCTAACAATCCAACTTTGTGAATTCTGCCAGACCCAACTCCCACCGGCCGCCTTCATGTTTCAACCACTAACGCTTTGAATGTGCTGTTCGTGGTGGATAGGAGTTCCATGGAACGGATGGAGCAGGATTAAGGGAGAAGGGATGAGTTTTTTTTTTGCGCTTTTTCTTGGTGCCAATGATTATTTGAAGGGGCTAGAACGCCCGTGTTTTCTTTTTCCGCGCGACTTGTTTGTTTTGTGTGCACATTCGCCACCCAGATTTCCACTATGCAAAAATCAAATTCATATTTTCGCGCAAAACGCCACAAAACAGAACGCCATAGGACGCAGCAACCTAGGCATGAAAACGCCAGCCTCCATATTCTCCAGCTCAACAAACAGACAGCGAGACAAGAACAAGAAGAAAAAAAAAATAATAAAACAAAAAACAAACAAAACGCCCTTAAGAACAAGACCAATCATTTTGCTACCCTAGCTCTACTGGCTCATTGCAGCAGCAGCACCCCTCAACTTTGCATACACGTCAGGAAACTGTTTTGCCACGTACATCTGGGCGGCGCAAGCTTCGCGACACGAAATTGCGTTGACAAGCTCCGGCTCAGTCCTTGTCACTGTGATGGCAGTGTCGTAAGCCTCCAATGCTGCTTCGAGCATGTTTTGGTGGATCAGGAGCTGCGCTAGTTGGATATACGCAATATCGCAGGTTGGATCAACTTCGGTTGCTTTTCTGCAAAATTTCTCGGCGGTTACTGGATCACGCGTCCATTGCAGGTGCAAAATAGCTAGATTTTTGTGGTAGGAAGAAATCAGAAGGGAAAAACGAAAAATCACAGACGAACGGTCCACTTACATTTATTGATGTACGGCAACGGAGATTTTGAGTCCAATTCGATAGCCTTGTCAAAGTTCTTCTCAGCATCGGCATATTTTTCCATGTCAAGCAACACTTCGCCGTAATAATTCACGATTTCAGCAGATTGAGGAAATTTGGCCAATGCCTTGCTGAATGTGTCCAAAGACAGTGACTGTTCTCCGTTTTTGTATTGCGCAACAGCCAATTGGATATGAGCATAGACAAAATCATTGTCGAGTTGAAGCGACCGAGTGTAGTCGGAAATTGCCGCTGTGATATCGCCAGTGAGGAAACGAACTTGACCTTATTAACCAAAACCGAATAAGTCCAATAAATTAGTAATCCACAATCACCCACCGCGATGGTAGTACAAATCAGGATCGTTTTTGCTTACAGATTCCGCTTTCTCATAAGCTCTCAATGCAGACTCGAGATCTTGACGTTCCATAAAAATTGACGCTCGTTTGATGAGTGAGTTCATATTCTTGGGATCAAGGGCAACAGACTTGTCCAGAAGCGCCATTGCGTTGTCAACTAAGAAACAGAAAATTTTAGGCAACTAGGCACAAACCGAATAAAACTCAACTGTCACCCGTGAGGAAACAGAAGGTGGCGTATGAGTTTAATGCAAATGCATGGATTTTGTCGCTGCTAAATTCCAGGGCAGAGCACTCTTTCAACAATTGCATGGCTGTTTCCCAGTCCTTCGCAATAACCGATTCGTAAGCCTCATGCAATTTCGCGTCACCAGGTAATTCAGAAGGAAATTCGGAGACAATCTTCGCGCCGAAGTTGGATGGGCGAAAAGAATCCATGTATGCTGCGTCCATGTGAATCATCAAAAAATAAGCCTCAGATATGCGAAAAAAGGAAAAATCACGCACCCTTCACAAATGTCTGCGAGGGAAGCTTAAGGACTTTCGTTTTCAGAACCTCTTTCGCTCTCTCTTCGCCGAGTTCTTTAAGAACTTTGTCCGTGATGGCCACGCTGGATTCCTTCTGAAATTCTTCAAGCATACATATTGCAGTGTAATCGTTCAACGCATTCTTTAGCTGCCCCGTCGCAGTGTACGCTTGGGCGCGGCGGTAGATAGCTTTGATGTAGCGCGGGTCAATTTCAATCGCCTTGTCGCAATCAGCGATTGTTGCCAGGTGATCGCCAAGATTCGCGTGGCAAGCGGCGCGGTTCGCGTAGAATACGGCGTTATTGTTCACATGGGAGATTGCAAGAGTGTACTGAGCGAGTGCTTCCGCGTAGCGCTTCTCAGAAAAGAGCTTGTTTCCCGTGGTTTTGGCAACTTGCGCGATTTGAGCCGGAGTTTCAACAGCCTGCAGGAACCAAAGGTTATGACGGACGAACGATCGTGTAAGGTAAAATAAACGAAAGCGAAGCGCACCTTCGGCTCCTCAGATGCATTCGTCGCTGTTACGTTTGCTTGAACGATCGGGACAGCTGGGGCTGCAGGGATTGGAGCCTGCTCGGCCGAGGCGCTTGCCGCGGCCTCCTCCATGGACTCCATGGAGATTGCGGTCGTCTCCTTCTCCGGAACAGCGGCTGGCTTCTTCTTCTTCTTCTTCGACGCAGCAGCAGAGGATCCAGGGGTCGCGGCCGACGCACCCTTCTTCTCGTCGGATTTCAGCTGCTCCGACTGCTGCACGGGCAGCGGCTTCTTCCTCTGTTGCAGAGGTTGCTGCAACCCGCCGGCGAGAATCCAAACGCCGGTGGCGACCGCGGCCACAGACAGCAGCCCGACGACAACAGAGCGCGGGGACGTCAGACTCAGGTTCAGGGCGGAGGGCGCGGATGCCGCGGCCTCGCTCATTTTCTTTTTTCTTTTTTATTTTTATTTTTTGTTGATTTTCGCGAAAAGTTCAAAGCTTGAAAGTTCGCTCGATTCGCCTGACCAGCGCCAGCGGATTGTAAGGAAAGGCGCCACGACCCCCACGCCACAGCGCTTCCACGCGTGTGGCTACTTCTTCGAGAATGTCCTTCACGCTGTGTTCGTCTTCGGGGCTGCTCGCCCGAAAGAAGCTTCCCCGAGTCCGCTCCGTGTACTTGCAGTATTCAACAATAAACTCCAAATAGTGTGTTTCTGGACTCATCAATAGGTCTATGTGGACTGATGGGTCCCCTCCAGTCTTCGCGACAAACTTTGCAAATAATATGTGCACCACACTTTCGCTGTACGACTTCTGTCCATCTTGCTGTTGTAATTGAACATCTAGCAACCGCGAGAAGACAGGAAAATTTCTACCGTAATTGTATCAGAAAACCAAATTGAGATAAAACGCTGAATTAACCTGCGAATTAATTCGAGTTTTGGGACATCAACAAACAACAAAACTCCAAAGCTCGCCAGCGAAAGAAGCATGTCGAAAAAGAACGTATCGCTTTCACTCCACAAGTTGTATAAATTTTCCATAAAGCCGGCATCAAGAAGTTCAACACTTTGAAAAGACCGATCACACATCTTGAATGTACTGACGAGATCTGAATATTTGGTGGATTCGAAGTCTTCCGCCGTGCACACAAATTCTCGCAGACACTTTAGGCACAACGCAAACAAATGTCGAAGGCCTTGCCGGTCAATCAAAGGGGCTGTTTCTGATAATAAGTCGCCGTCCGACCACATTTCCGGTTTTCGAGCAAAGGATGTTTGCATCAGCTGATTCAACATGGCTTTTTCGATACACACTGTCAAAAACGGCCGAATCCCAACAACGACTTCTACTAGAGCCTGGGAACCTTCAACTTCCCCAAGAAAATAAACCAAACTGCATGACATACCTCGATATTCTCTTCAAGTATGCGCTCCAATAGCTCCAAACATTTTCGCCGCGTTTGAGGACTAACAGATTTGTCTAGAACTTTGCCAATCTGTACAATTGAAACAGGAAAAGGTGACGATTATTTTACTTTCGAAGGCGCATTGTGCATGCGTACGTCGGGCACGGCGGATGTTATTGCTGAAGTGAACTTTGCGAGTTGTTCGCAACACTGATGCAGGTTTCCCTTCAGGCCATCGGCAATCTCGTTCTGTCCACTTTTTGCGTGTTCGGGTCGTTTGGCGTCACTTGTAGCATAATCTTTGTCTTCGGATTCCAACCGAAGGCGATTGACTGCATCCGCTGTTTTTACAACATCAACAAAGGCGATGATTGAAAACGGCGCTAGCCCGCGCTCTTCGCCGCTAGAGCAGACCAGGAGATTCGCAACGGCACGATGGACAAGCGCATTGAAGGAAGCGTGCAGTGAAAGCAGTTCAGATAGGTATGTGCGGAGAAACAGTATTGGAGCAGCGCATGCATGCGGCTGCTTTCGCAAGGATTTGAGGATCACGTGCATAATGTCGAAACCGAGCACGAATGACAGCAATGTGGGCGCGAGCAACTCGGCAGCGCGCTTGGCGGTGTTAGCAATTGCAGCTGCATCAGCCGAAGCGCAGTCACACTTGTGATAGGCCCCCACGGTCGCTGAAGATGCGCGACATCGTATCTGCAGAAGTGCCGCGGAGGTTGCCGCCAGCAGATGCGCGTCACGAACATCTTGGAACGAGTGCATTTGTTTCCACGAAAACTTAAACCCAAAACAACGAACATCCGCCCTCACACAGCCGAGTACATCTTTTTCGCTGCAGAGAGAATCCGCCGCTCCTCAGTACGCACTATGAGCACCCAGCGCATTGGATTTCCAAAGTCTTTGGCCTTCTACAAACGCAAAAAAAGAACAGAAAAGAAAGCAAACTTTAAGTCTTTACAGCAACATACAATATTTATCCCCACCTGCAGACCCGCGAGCTCATCAATTTCTTGCTGCCAATTCGAGTCGTTGACATCTCCGTACCGCTCTAATCGGTGCTCGGCGAGAGCACAAACGACCCCTTTGATCTGTTTCGCAATCGGATTTTCTGTTGCCTTGGCCTTCAATCCCTTCTTCTTGCCTTTCAACGCACCGCTACCGTCACTGGAGCTCGAAACAACAGTCCATGAATCTAGGCCCCGTTCGACAATTGCTTCAATACGCTTTCGCAGGCCATCTTGCTCTTTGGCAATAGCACGGAACGCAACAGGATCGAGGAGAACAAAGTGCAGAAAGGCAATCAGATGCCGGGTTGCTTCGCCGTTGTTTCCGAATGCAAAAAGGGCAGAATCAGCTTTCAGGGCATTGCTGGAGGAAATTGAAGCTTTGCTGCCATCGTGTTCTGAGCCAGAATCATCATCTTCTATTCCTTCGTCTTCATCATCTTCTGATTCGTCGTCGCCGTTCACCGCACGGGTCACGAGCGCACGTGCAACGTCGAACCAAAAATCGCATCGCTCCTCGTATTGTGCTTCACCAACAACTTGCTTGAGAATATATTCCATACGAGAGCCGTCCACACAAACAGTGTTGTGAGGGTTATTCAATTCGGCAAAACCGTATAAATTGAGCAACTTGCTGTTGGGAAGTTGGCCGTACGTGTTAAAAACTGGTGCGTTAGGTTTGATGGACCGAATGGCGGTAATCGTTAAAGAATCCTCCTGTTCTTCGACATTCGATTCTTGGTATAAGTCGACAGGTTCTTTTGCGGACGTTTTGGTCTTCTGTTTTTTCGTTTGCTTCTTGGTGCTTACTTCATCCGCAAGCTCTGGAACGTCCTCGGAAATGCTGAAAAGCCAGTCTGAACCTGACTCTTCTTCGTCCTCCCATTCATCGCTGTCGATATCTTCATCAGCTATTTTCGCATTTCCAAGCTCGATAATCCTCGCAACAATGTCATTTTTATCCAAACAGCCGCGAGAGTCGGCCCCAAATCCGGCCAAAACACCTAGAAGTTCCTTAACAGACATTTGTCGGAGAGTGTCGGCATCCCGCAAATCAGCGGCAGCACCATTCTCCGAGTCGACATCAGCTGCACAGTCGCTGTGGTCTGAACCGCGCTCGCTGCCGTCGCCGTTGGCGTCATCCGACTCGTCATCGCTCCAGAGACAGTCGCACTCCACGGCACCGCACGCAATGCAGACGTCGTCACCGTCACCCTCAACGTGCACGTCCTCGTGCCCCGAGTGGTCGAACAGGTCTGCGAGGGGCACAAGTGCGTCACCGTGCCACATGTCGACGTGGAAAGCGCGGCTCGACACGATGGAACTCGCATGCATGTACCGCGCCAGCCACACGGCCTCGTCATCGCCGTTCAACTGCACATCGCTGTCGTCGTTGCGGCCGGTGTCCAGCAGCTCCCGGTGCTTAACGAGGATCGGAAGAATGTGGTCGCTGAAGTCTCGCGCAATCGCTGCCCGGTACCCTTCAACGTCAACATCCGTGGCTTCCAAAAGCGTGCACAGTGCGGGCTCGTAGAATAGCGGGAGTGGGGCGTTTCGAGGAAGAATATCCAGATATGGTTGCCAAGGAGATTCCGAGAAATATTCTCCATCTGGCTGGGACGAAATTTGCTTGCGGCGATGTCGCTCATAGAAGACGGCGAGTGTTAGTGCAAGAGTTCCAGTCAGTTGTTCACTTTCTGGACAACCGTCAAATACTATATAAAAGAGAAGACGAATCATGCATTTACCGATCAGGTCCGCTATCGCACAATTGCGCTTACTCAAACAGGCAATTTTGGGAATCTGCGCAAGGACCGTGCCATCCCGAATCAAGGTCTTGTTCGACCTCACAGAGAACGATTGCGAATCAACGTCGTGGACTATGGTCATCAACGAGGCGTCGTATGTGATCTTGTTGAGACGGAACCATGAGTGCAGATTTGCCAGTAACTTTGCATCGGACGAGCGAGGCTTCAATTCAGGTTTCGTGGATGCATTTGTCGCCGAAGCCTTTTTGCGTTGGTTTTTGGAGGGCATTTCCTCGAAGATAACAAAGAAAAAAAAAAGAAAGAAAGAACAGTACAAGAATCAGAAAAGAAATGAGGAATTTCGTGATCTAATTGAAAAGTGGAAACAAAACAACCAAATTTCTGTAAAGACCACGCAAACGAGCAATCCACTGTCTATGCTGTTTCATTGCCTGTTCTTCATTGCATATGTGGCGTCTTTTCGGAACCTCATCCACGTGTCGATGAATTCCGGCGTTGGGCCCGTTGCCACAAAGTCTTCTTTCGTCACCTCCTGCATATGGCCTATCAGATGAGTTGCGGCCTGTACAGTCGTCCATCTGCTTTTCCCAGAAGATTTAACTGTGGTCTGACTTTTGTTCAGTTCGCTAGCTTCCGCTCCTTTCATCAAACTCGTTGTTCGAACTTTAGGCACAATCTGCGACGGCTCTCGGGTTTTGTGAGCAATATGCTGCAAACTTTGGTTTGCATCTTGAACGTCCTTTATTTCTTGGGCCGATTCCGGTACTATCTTTTTGGCATGGTGTCGCTCCCGTCTGTGAGGGAAGAGCTTGGACACTAGTCGGCATAGGAAAGTGAACGGAATATTTCCCAAAGACAGTGCAACGCAGATAACCCACTCTTGCCAAGTGAGTGTGCACGTGCTGAAAAATGCACTTCCCCAGTTTATGCAAAGCACTTGCACAAGAATGGTTGATACCAAGATTCCCAGGAAAAGCTTGTTTCGGAAAAATTTGGCAAACACGTTTAGTTCACCGTTTAGTTGTCGTGCCATGATTTCATTCGTGACCTGTTTTGTAAGTTATGTTTTTCTTCAACTGACTTTATCACAATTTACCTGGAGAAAAATGAATGTGGTGAAAACCATTGTTTTGGCTCGAAGACTTGGATTTCCTTGAATTGCACTAGCATCATGCCAGGTACTATCTGGAGGATAAATTTTGTCGATGCCCATCAATAAACCCAGTGTGCAAACAAGCTGATATATGAGCTGGGTGAGGATGTATTCTTGCATATACGGAGAAAGTAATGACGCTGTTCTTGCATGCGGCGGATGATCCAAAATATCGTCATCAGGATCATCCGATGCAAGCGCAAGCGCACCCAGAGAGTCCATTATCAAGTTTACCCATAACAGCTGTACAGTATTCAAAGGGGAATCTCCGACAGATACCGAACCGACAAACGTCAGAACAATTGCCACCAAATTAACTCCCAGTTGGAATTGCAAAAACTTGCGAATTGAATTCAAAACATTCCGACCCCATTTGATTGCGCATACAAGGGACACAAAGTTATCATCTAACAGGACAATATCGCAAGCATTTCTTGCGATTTGCGTTCCGGATATCCCCATCGCAAACCCAACATCAGCTTCTTTCAAAGCGGGCGCATCGTTGGTACCGTCGCCTGTAACGGCCACAACTTCGCCCATATCCTTGAGGAGCGATACTAGCGTGTGTTTGTCAGAGGGCGAAGACCGCGCCAGAACTTGGAGCTTTGGAATCACTGCCATTTTTTCCTCCGTGGACATTGCACGAAATACAGGCCCTTCCAGCGCCATTCCATCGCCAAACATGATGCCGCATTCACGGGCAATTTTGCATGCGGTCAAAATGTTGTCTCCAGTGACCATTCTTATGACTAGACCTGCTTTCTGACATGTTGCCACAGCGCCCGGAACTTCTTTGCGAAGGGGATCTTTGATAGCCATGAGTGCTACCCACACCATATCATGCTCGGGATCATCGCTAATTCCGTTGCCAGCATCAACAGATGTGATTAGTTGATCAGTATTTCGGTACGCAATTCCAACAGTCCGTAAACCCTCATTCGCCCACATTTTTATCGTTTTTTGGATGTTACTGACTACTTCAGGTGTTAGTGGTTCAACAACCAAACTGCTTGAAAGAATATGCGTGCATAGACTCAGAATAATCTCTGAAGCGCCCTTGGAATGAAGCCGATATTTCGTTGACGCTGATGGCGCTTTGGCGCGAGGATAAATAAGTGTAGACATCCGCTTGCGCTCCGAGGAAAAGGTCCACACGCCGCCCTCCACTTTTTTGACCATGCGCCTCACTTCTTCGTAATTGACTCCCATTTTTTTTGCAAACACAAGAAGCGCGCCTTCTGTTGCAGACCCGATGAAAATCTCCTGATTTCCGGCCTCGTTCATCTTTATGAAGCAATCAGAGTTGATGCAAATGCTTTCTACAAGCAGGTTTTTGAGCCTTCCCTCAATTAGATCTCCATTGAATTTGATGGCATCTGCTTCGCCCGATCCTTCTCCATGGTATATCCTGCCAGTCATCATAAATTTGACCACAGTCATTTTGTTTTCCGTCAAAGTTCCAGTCTTGTCTGTGCAAATGCAGGTTGCTTCCCCCATTGTCTCTGAAGCATCCAAATGGCGCACAAAGCAATTTTCCTTGATCATTTTGAACATAGAAAATGCCAGCGAAATTGTGACTGCAAGAGGAAGACCTTCTGGAACTGCAACAACGACGACGGTTATACCCACAACAAAATATTGAGCTAGAAGTGTCAGACGGTAAATGATGCCGCTTGAAGTTATCCCGCCACAGCTCAAGCTGACAATGTAAACACCTTGTGCCCAGGCGATCGCCCAACGTAGCGTCAATCCCAAAAATGTTGCAATGCCAGCAGCTACACCGATTTTGCCAATGAGCACGGCAACTACCTTGAGCTTCATTTGAAGAACAGTTTCTTCATTTTGCGCCTCGTTAAGCAGTTCTTGAATTTGTCCACCACTCGATCTTGAGCCAACGCCGGTGACAAGAATCCTGCCACTGCCTTCGCTCACCTGGCAGCCCGAGAACACAAACGGCGCATCTTGGCTTTTTTTGACAGGAATTGTTTCACCAGTCAGGGGGGACTCGTCAATGACCAGCCTGTTTCCGGAAACGTAAATCCCATCTGCAGGAATTTCATCTCCAGTGCTGACTTCAACAATATCGCCGACTAGAACATCCCATGACGAAACTTCATCTTTTTTGCCGCCTCTGATAACTTTAACTTTTTTGTTGGACTGCATCAGGAGCAATTTCTTGAATTTCTTGTCTTTGCTGTAATCGTTGCCGGCAGTAACGCTGAGAACTATAACGACCGCGACTACAATAACGACGCCATCTAACCATCCATCTGAGGGGCACATGGCGGTACCAAGAGACAGCACCAAGATGGCACCGACGATTAGAATTTTCAAGATTGGGTCTTCAACGATAGTCCCCCAAACAATCTCCAGAATAGTGTCACTGCGAGGCGGAGGAATCTTGTTCAATCCAAAGACTTCGATTCGCTTCTGGGAATCAATTGGAACCATTGCCGGATTGGAAGCCCCGAACTTTTCTTCCAAGTTCGAAGTCATCTTGAAAGGGTTCCATTTTTCATTTTGGACCCCTTGAGGCTGCTGCTGTTGCTGTTGCGATAAAGCTGGCGCGGTGGTTTTGCTGTGGCGATAAGCGGGATTAGGATTGGCGCCGGTAATGGGGATTGCGGTGTGGTCCTTCATGCGCAGGCGCAGGCCTTTGTCGATATCACTGCGCAGCAGTAGTGCGAGGCCCTCGGCACCGCCGTACGATGTGTTGAGCAGCTCCACCTGCGCGGGGCTCGTGCGCAGGTCGAAGCTACACATGGCCGCCAGGTCGCTCGGAGTCACGCCGAACGAGTCGAACCGCCGCGACTGCTGCTGCTTGATGGCTGCCAGCCGCCGCTGCCGGATTTCCTCGATCGTAGAGCTGTCGATCGCGGTGGCTGTTGCCGACGCCGCCGCCGCCGCAGCGTATGCCGAAAAACGCGGCCAGGACTGCGCCGCATCCGCCGGCTCTTGGGCTGACTCATCCCCAACCGCGGCGGCACCCGCTGCATCCATCTCGCCGTGCCGCTGAGCATACTCGCGCGCGGACTCCCCTCCGGCGAAGTCGGAGTGCGGATCCTGGAATGCCGCCGCGTCCGGCACGATAGAAGCGCCAGCGATGTGGCCAGAATATCCGCCTGCAGCGGCGGCGCGGTTGATCATGGGTCCCTTGGTGATTGGCGGCAGGTTTCCTTGGATTGGCGAAAACTGCTGGTGGTACTGAGGCGCAGACTGCGCGGCATTGCTAATGGCATCGCCTGCCGACGACGGAAGCAGCACTTGCGGCGGCGAACAGTTGGCGGAGGATTGTGCGCCGGAGTCGACTGCTTGTTCGTCCCCAAAATCAATATCCGGAATATCGTCGTTATTTATGCCGACAGCCTCTTCGGACATAATCGTACTCTTTTAATGTGCTTTTGGCGGTTTTCGCTCGACTGCACGTATCCCAAAAAGTTAATCTGGGAAAGGATGATCAGAACACAAAAAGACTGAGAAAAGGAGAATATGAGTTAAAAAAATTAACAAAAATAGGCTCTGGAATAAAGAGAAAAGCAAATTGGCAACATGGTACTTCCTAATGAAGAAAATAAGGATCAAACAGGATGGACCAAAAAAAAGACAAAATTAAAGTAAAAAATAAAGAACTAAATCTAAGAGACACAAAACAGAAACTGACTTCTATCAAGGCCAAAATGAAACCTGGAGAGCTTCACAGCAAAACTTCTCCGGTGGCCTGTGAAACTGGCACAGCACAGACAAAAAAGACAAGTGTCAAACGAACTGGCAAATGTGACCGAAAAACGGACGGCGAGAATTCTCAAGTCTTACGTGATTAAGTCAGCGCTGGAACTGGGGACTCGAAATCCGTGGGGCGCAAGATGTCTAAGGTGATTTGCACCGTCGAATTTCAGAATAAAAATTGTCAGAAAAAACCTTCGAAAATTCCGATAGCCTTATTTTCCGTTTATTTCAACCAACGTGCACACTCTGAAAGAATCAAACAATGCGGAGTGGAGCTTCAACCTGCCGCAGATGTGGGCTTTTCTGGGTAACGCCCCCTTTTCAAACAAGCCACGAATTCGTTGCATCGTCAACGCTCCATCGCCTCCGGCGTTGATTTTGAGATTCCTGCTGGTCACCACGCTGGCGCCGACCGCGCAAGAACGGCGGAGGATTCTGTTCTACTCTTCCAGCAGCAACTGGTGCATCACTACTACCACTGCTTTCGGCCACCAAAAGGTCAAGCTGAGGAGCAGTAGGTAGATATTGACTTATCCTGGTATCATATTCTTGTACTTCGGGCGGCTGATAAGGAGGAGGAGCGTCCAACGATTCGAGGAAACCTATCGAAGCCGAGGTAGAATCTCGGCTGGAAACGATGGCAGTAGGACGCTTCGAGTTGACGAAACTTGTGGGAATTGATAAAAGCAGTGAATCTGAGGAAGCACCGGACTGAAAATTATCTTTGCAAGGTGTAGGAATAATGAATGAAGCAGCGGCTTCAGTAGAAACTTTTTCGAGGGGCGGCGCGGACGGTTCTTGACGTGGGAGGGAATATTGCGGCACAAAGCCGGCACTGTCACTGCAAATCCAAGGGGCGGGAGCAACAGAGGAATCATGAATCGATAGCGGGCGATTATCGACACAGACATCTCCCCCAACATGGTATCCGTATCGAAGGCTGTGCTCCAGCAGGGGAAGGTCATTGTTGTCGTTGGAACCATGGCTGCCGCTGGATCGAGAACGGCAGCTGGAGGACTGGAGGCGGGGACGGTCGGGGGGGAACAGCCGATGATCGCAGTCTGTCGATGTGGAGTGCTGGGGATCATATTCGATGTCGTCGGGTGCAGGGGCCAATTCGTCGCTCCCGACGGCATCTGCCCCATCGCGCGCGTCCTGGCCCGAACGGTCGAGGAAATGCCGGCGCCTGATGAAGAGCATGTAGACGGACACGATGGCCAGCGCGATGAAGATGATGCAGATGGGGACGACGACGGCGGTGACGAGGGTCTGATTGGCGGGGGCGCCCTTCGCGGCAGCCGCTTCGGAGGAAGAGTGGCGGGCGGCGGAAGCGGAGCTGGGCGCGGTGTAGGGCAGCGTGACGGTGAACCAGACGCCGGCCGAGTTGGTGAGGGTGGCGCCCACGGGCAGCAGCGTCGTCTCCTCGATGATCTCGACCACCTCGACCACCGACGACGAGGATGTCGACGGGCTCCCGTGCGCCGGTGCCGACGTCCGTGTCGTTGCGGATGCGCCCGCCGCCGTCGTCGTCGTCGTCGTCCACTCGCCCGTCGTCGACTCAGACATGAATGTTTGGCGCAATGCGCTCTCGTCCGCTGCACGCCCCCGCCGCGCCCCCGGAGCCCCCCGACCCGCTCAGTCCCGTCGCCGCCGCCGACGACGACTGCGACGATGCGGTGTCCGTGCTGTCGCTCCTGTCGCCGCTGCTGGCCGACGCCGCAGACGACCGCCCGCCTGCCCGCGGCACTCGCGCAGCCAGTCCCCCTACCGTTCATCCCCCCAGTCCCCCTTCCAACGTCCCGCAACCTGCTGTCCTTCCCAATCATGCTGATGCGCTCGGCAGACAGCAGGCCCAAATCGCCTTGCTCGTCTCGCACGTGGAGTCCTTGCAGTTGGCCCTTGATCACGCCCATGCTCAATTAGCCCTTCGCGACGCTTCTGCTGCCGAAGATCTGGAAAAATGGCACCGCGATTATCAAGAGTACGAAGAAACTAAACTGCGAATTAGTCTTCTCGAGCGTGATTTGCGCGCTTCCGAAGAACACAACAGCCATCTGGAGGATCGGGCAGCATCCCTGGAACGTTTGATGCAATCAATGCAAACCAAAATCGGTATGGAGAAAGTTCTTTGTTATAGCTTTGTCAGATTGATTTTCGAAAGATTCCCCAAATTCCGGTTCACCCTTCAAAACGCTGCCAAACTCGAAAATCGCGGAAAACCCTCTGAATGTCGAAGAGTACGATTGTTTGTGGCTGTGTTTTTGTCATTATCAGCGAAAAAGACGGTCGCCGTTAACAACTCTCTCTCTCCACCCAATTGAAAGCCCTCCGCGCAGAAATTCAAACTTTATCAATCGCTCTTGAATCAGCCCTGTCTCAAAGCGCAATCACCACTCGCGAAGCGCAAGCATTGAGTCGCCGGCTTCTCGCCGCCGATTCGCACGTTGCCGCCCTCACTGCCGAAAACGCGACCCTTGCCAAAACCTTTGCAGCTGATAGGCGCCGTTACGATGCCCGCATTTCGTCTTTGCAAGCGCACTGTGCTGCCCTCGCAACTGCAAATGAAGATTTGCGCAAGAAAGAAACTTCAGGGCTGCTTGATGAAAAAGTGGTTTCGGTCAGAGTTGCAAATGAAAACCCACATTTGAACTGGAAAAACGTCGAAGTTGCTAGATCTGTAGAGATGGCTCAATCTTCCGGGGATAATGACGTCCAACACGGTGAGCAAACGTTTTTAAAAATTGCATGGCTTGACTTCGGTGCCTGGTATGTTTCTCCTCTATTTCGCGCATTCGAACAGACACCGTCGCTGCTCTGTCCAAACCAAAAAAAGTATTAACTACGAATGAGAGCGCCTCTGAGTCTCTTGCACTTTTAGCATTTAGTTTAGGCCTTTATGTGAAAGATACCGAAAATCGGGAAGAAATCTTGTTGGCATTGAAAGGGTATATCGCAGAATTACAAGATTTAAACAACGAACTGCGAAAGTCACTTGATTCGGAAAAATCTCGAAACATTGAGCTGCAGTCCGAAATATCGGAACTGCGGGCTGAAGTTGTTGAACTGCAGGATAATTGCATAGAGTTTTCCGAAATGAACACCAGCTTGGAAGAAATGGTCGAATCCTTGAAAAACAGAGAAGAACAGTTGAAGGCAACACTGCAGGCCGCCGAATCCGCCACAACAGGAATCCGTGTTCCGCATCAGGATGAAATACTACGGCTTCGGTTCTTTTTGAAAGAAAGTCTGTCTCTTGTGGTTCCCGAAAACTGTGATTTACTCTCTACCGAACAATGCGAATCGTTGGCCAGCGATTCCTTCATCCAAACTGTCGATTCCTTGTTGTTTCTTGCCAAGAAAGGTTACCAGAAGCTTCAGGCTACGATCGAGAAGGGCTTGGTGACAAGCACTGCAAAGCCGGCTGTTGTTTCTTTTCAGGCAATGCTGAAGTGTTTCGAGTGGGTAGCTTTTTGACTCCAATTTTTCGATACCACACATTAAAAAAATGCCAAAAACAGGCATTTGGAAAGCCAGATTAAGCATCTTGACGAAAACCGCGATAAAGCAGGTCTTTTTAAAAGCCAACCAGAAAGCAACCACTCTTCAATGGTTATTGAAAAGCAGCATTCGGACGTCACCATAACGCTCGTCGAAAAGCTTCAACACGAGCTCGCACAAATGCAGCAACAGTTCGAAGAAGTGCAAGAGCGCTCCGGGCAGGAAATTCTAGAGCTCGGCGGCCATATTCGGCTGCTTGAGCAGCGCCTGCTTGATGTCGGAAAGTATTTGAATTCTGGACTGGACAGCGACGGTCACAGGGACGGGGTCGCTTTAGATTCTGCATTTGCCGCCATTTTGGACGGGCTGGAGTACAGCAGAGCCGCAGCAGATGATAAGATTGCTCAGAGAAACATACGCGTTCAGGTACTGGAGGATGATTTGGCTTTACTGTCTGAGCAGGTTGTGTGTCTGTTGTTAGTTTGTACTGAAAGCAACTCATTGTCAAACAGTTCCGCGCGTTGGAGACTCAAGTATCAGAGCTGTTGACTGATATCCTTGGCCAACCAGCGCAATTCGATTCTCTCCAAGCTGCTATATCCGCAGCAGCCTTAATATTTTCGAATTTGCGAGTAGAGAATGTTCGCTTCGCTCGATGGCGCGCGGATTTGGCTTTCCAAAAGAAATACTTGGTCTTGAAGATTGAGGACATGATGTGCTCGCAAAAGTTGCTCCTGTCAGAATTGCGCGGGTCGACCGCTGTGGCGGATGACGACATAGGGATTCCAGCACTCTCGTTGGCAAAACGGCGGTGGAGGCGCGTGATGTACGTTGCGGTTGCTTGTTTGCGGTTTCGTCGGATGTAAATATTCGAAAGAAGAAAACAAAATTGACACGACATTTTTGAAAACTTTAGTTAATCCAAAAATCCGCAGTTGGAGCGCCAGCCACAACACTTAAAACGCCGCAGAGACGTTTCAGTTGCGGGTCAACAAAGTCGGCAAACACAACAGCGGAGTCGAGCGCATCTGCAGACGCCGCGCCGTCTGCGAGGCGCAGAGACCCCGCACGGATGCATCTGCGTAGCGCACCTGCAAGGGCCAGCAACCCCCGCGCATGACGAGTACTGCTGCTAGACGCGCTTGGCACAGGCATCTGAACCCGGCAGCCGGTACATGTCACCCCTATGCGCAGCCATAGACACGCCAAAGTGGCGACATTGATATCCCGTTGTTGCCACTTTTGCACATCAAGTTTTTCTGCATTGCTACTTTTTGTAAAATCGGCAATCGCATTCTTGCCAGATGAATCCAACACGCTGGACACCAGAGCATCTAAATGATCCTGCGGCGTCGTAGACCCATGCCTGTGGTGCTGTGTATTTTGCGAGATTATCGCAGCTGCGGATTTCTCTGCGGAATGGGCGGTGACCAATGTGGCGCGAACTTGAGACAATGTTTCCGTATTTTTCCAGGGAATCGTCACTGTTCCACCTTTGAGCAATAGAAGCGATTTGTACAACAGCGCATACTGCCTGGAAAACGGTGAATCAAACAGAAGCTGTAGTGCTTCTGGCAATAAAAAAACTTACACTTTTTCCCAAAGAGGATTTTCCCCCACACCTGTACCCAACAATCGAAGATTACGAAGTGCGGAATCAGCGGCGTCAAGTGCATCAGAAATTAATTCGCTTTTGACAGCGTGATCCTCGGATGAAGCAGTGCTCAGCAGGACAGCAAAGCAAAACCACAAACAAATGTCGATGTGCAACTTTCGACTCGATAAGAGATTTGACGACGATGGAGGTGTGACTTCAATCAGGTTGTCAGATTCGTGGAGAGCGATGAATAAATATGCGACAATATCTGAGAGGCGGGCTGCAGCTTCGTCTGAAGTTTGAATTGTTTCAACACGCGACGGCTGTGCCGCAACACAAAGCCGCAGCTTCCCGCATCGAATGGTGCGCGTACGGAGCGGCGGCGGGCGCGCGTTCGCGAGCGCGATGAGAGCCGCCTGCGCGGCGCGAAGGCGTGCGGCGGAGTTCTCCACGCCAGGAAGCAGAGGCAGGCCCGGCGGCGCACGCAGCGCTGAAGACAGCTGCAATCGCAAATACAGCAGCGCTGCATTAGCGTTCCCAGGATCCTGGGTGGTGTCGGCTGGCGACTTGCTGCTGCTACTACTACTGCTGGTAGGATGGCCGCTGCTGTTGGCCACAGCGCCGGACACACTGCGAAGCAGGAGAGCCGCCGCGATACCATGCGCTCCAGCGGCGTGGGCGCGCGCAGAAAGATCGAAAAGATCGACGGCAGTTCGCAATGGAGTGTCGGTCGGACTAAGATTGCTCTCAATGTCGATGGCGGCGGCCATTCCAATTGGGAATGAAGAGAGTAAATGGTTCATTCTGCATCGCGCAACTACTGCCAATCCCGCATTGAGTAATCTTAACAGCTGCGCCCGGCTCTTGGGAGTTTTTTGTTGAGGATTGGTGAAGAAGAGAAACTGTAACTCTGCGGAAACCAAGTCATTTAGGACTTGTCAGATGACGGCGCCGAGTTTGGTGGAACAGCCGTGGAGGACAATGAACTTTGTCTAAGCCACCAACTGAAGTTGATTTGCTAAAAAATAAGATTAATCAGTTGCACACGCAAACATTTCGTGTTCATGACGCAAACCTCGTTGATCGCATGTTGGCGGCCGAAGGCATTGCCATCTGCTCGGATTTGGAAACTTGCGGCTTACGTACATGTTCGAGCGCGCAATCGACAGGATTTTCTTTGAAAAAAGCTGTTCACCACAATCAAATCGCCGTATGAACCAATATCCACCGCCCAACCGCGGTGGCCCTCAACCGGGCACCTTCTATGCAGCCCAGGGGCTTCAAAATGCCGGGTTTGCGACTAATCCCGGCTTCGGTGCCCAAGGTCCTCAGTTTGCCTCCCAGCAAATGATCGGACAGACGCATCAGAGCCTGCTGTTAGCTCCTCGTCCGATACAGCAACCGAGTCTACCTCTTTCTCAAGGTTTGTCTATTGTCTTTTTCTCTTCAGTATGACTTGTCTCGAATTTTGGGAGACAAAGGTGACATGATCACTTTTCGCCTTTTCCACAGGATTTCCCTCCCAATCGCAACCGCAATCCATTGCATCTTTTGGATCTTTAATGCCTTCTGGGTTTGCCCAACAATCTCCGATGGATTTGAAGAGAAGTGTCTCCGCGGTTGTCGGCCACACTGTGCCAGAGTACCCACTGAGCCAAACAGGTATCGGATGTAGCGCAGCTTGAGATTTTTGTCCCTTTTACTATTTTTTAACGACTGCTCTTCATCAACTTCAAATTCGCAACTCAAATTAGTCAGGCTAGACTTCATCGAAAGCAGCGACTTAAAACGATACGAAGCTTTATTTTTATCAAGCTCAGCCGGCCAGTCTCAACTTTCTGGTATCTCCTGTTTAAGTTCCATTTTCATTGATATTAGTTCAGCCTTGGCAGCGAGGAATATTTTCGTTCAGTCTGGGTTGCCGGACGAAGTTTTGGCTCGTGTTTGGTGAGTTAATCTAGCGAAGTTTTGTCTTGGTTCATATTTCACGCTGTTTCAGGGACGTATGCTCTGTGCTTAAGAACCCTTCATTGTCATTCCCTGAATTTTGCCTGGCTATGTTCCTGATCACCAAGCGAGCTACTGCCGGTATTGAAATACCATCGGAACTTCCCCCGAACATTCGAGCAGCTGTTCTTGCTGGGACAACACCGACTGCCAGTTCAGATCGCCAATCGACTGTTCCACAGTTGCAAATGCAGCATCAGCAGCCACAACCAGGCCGAGGACCGGCACCAGCTGTTCCTCAATCTTTTTCTGGCGGATTCGGTTCTACTCGCGAAGATACGACGTGGGCAATATCACCGCAGGAGAAAGCGGAATACGACGCAGTCTTCCGAACTTGGGATCCGAGTAACACTGGCTACATTTCGGGTTTGTTGTAGTCAACCCTGATTTTGTTTTTACCATTTGTTTAGGTGATAGAGCCCGGCAAATATTCATGCAATCAAACCTTCACGAGGACATTCTGGGCCATATTTGGTTTGTGGGTTTTTTCTTACTCTGAAATAAATGGGGATTCAGGAATCTTGCGGACTCACAAGCAAGTGGAAAGCTTGACTCAAACGAGTTCGCTGTTGCGATGCATCTAATACACGCCAAACGCAAAGGGCGTGATCTTCCGAAAACTCTTCCTCCCAACCTTGTGCCTCCATCAACTCGCGCGTTGGATTCAATCACTTCGACTATGAAGAATCAGGTTATGAACGATATATCATCTAAGAGACCTGGCGGTGGATCTCGAAGTCTGTTTGGCAATGGCGCTTCTGCAGATGATCCCTTGGGATTGTCTGGAAATGGGAGTCGAAGTTCTTTGGCGCAGCGTACAGCCACGAAAGAAGAACGCGAAGAAGAGAGAAAGATTAGGGCTGCTGAACTTGAGCTGAAGAAAAAAGAGCTGGCGATCGTGAGCAATCGTGTGGATGCGGCCACAACAGCATTTGCTGAAATGACAAATGGAATTGAAACTGCAAAGCGCGAAGCAATTAATGCGCACGATGATCTTATTCACAGCATCGACAGTAGAGAAACGCTTTTAGACCAAATACGTGGGATGATTCCGGACGCTGCAAATGCAGCTGGTGAAGGGCTTGGACCTGCTTCAATTAGCGCTGCGGAAAGTCAGGCAACTCAAATAGAAAAAGACATTCAAGCTTTGTTACTGGAGTGCCGGCAGCTAGAAGACGCTGCAGCGGATAGAGAGATCAAAGATCTGAAGGCAAATGACATTTTGAAAGGAGGATCGGGTTCTGTTTCCACCGAATCGACTGCCAGCAAAGCAAGCGCATTGTTAGCTGCAAGAATGGCAGCTCTTGGTGTCAATTCCCCTGCTTTGAATTTACCCGGTGCGCAAATAGACAAGCAACCGACCTCACTGGCTGCAGATATCAAAAATGTTGAGAGCACTCGGTCAACACATCAGAGGGAGCTTGACGAAATTTCGAATCGTGTTCGTGGCATCATGACCTCATTTCGAGATCTTACCAAAAGAGGTGGAGGATCTAGTTCGGTTTCTTCTGAAGGCAAGAAAGGGTTCAGTCCTTCCACTGTGCTGGCGTCTTTGAACAGCTGGGAACCACCAATCGAAATGAAGATAAAGTTCGAAGAAGGAGTTGGACTGCGCAGCGAGATTGTCCGAAAAGTCGTTCTTGACTTGAAAAACAAACCCAGATCGAACTTTACTGTGAAACCTGCGCAAGGGCCAAGCATTCAAGCAGCTTCTGAGTCTTTTACTTCTGCCAAACCGTTCACAAACATCTCATCTGTGCCGCTGAATACGTCTTCTTCAAAGCCAATGCTTGACGAACAGCTTCCCTCACTAAATCGCTTTCCAACACCAGTTGCCGAAGAGCGGCGAAAAAGCGCAAACCCTTTTATGACTCAGCCAGTTGAGGCTAGATCGATTTCTGCGGAACCAAAAACCTCCAGTATTCCCCCGCCCCCCTCTCAAGAGCAAGTCACTGCTCCGGCTACAAACAATCAGTATCCCACCAGAGCATCTGTTGCTTCAACTACCACAGCTGCTGTGAACGATGTGGTTGCTCAAGCACAAGCTGCGATTAGAGCCGCAAAGGAGCGTGCAGCGGCCCGAAGTCGCGAAATAACTTCTGTTCCCAATGCTCCGAAAGCACCTCTCGCTGTTCCAACCCAGGCATCTGAACCTGCGAAATCGACACTTGTGGAACCATCGACTCAATCCGTTGTTTCTCAACAGCATTCGTCCAGTGTTCCATCGCCGAATCCGTTTGCTGCTGTTTCTGCAACGACAGAAAAGTACGCAAATCCGTTTGGTGCGGCTACCGCGACAAAGGCTCCTCCGCCGCCACCGCCGGCAAGAGCCCCACCACCACCACCACCACCTTCTCGCAACGCAGCTGCCAAACGTGCATCACCAGGACCAACTGTTATTCCGTCTACCGTTTTGGTTCCAAAGGTCGAACAAATCACTGCCGCATCACCTGTGTCAGATTTGATGGCCCAAGCCGAAGACCTTGTAAAAGCTTCCAAGGCGGCTAACGGAGCATTAAATGGGATTCTACAATCGTCTGCTGCCATTGTCAAAGCTGATACTTTGCCGCCGACTGTTGAGAAAACGATGTCTGTGAAAGACTTCAAGAATTTCAATCCATTCGCTGGAGGGTTTCCAAAGCCGGATGAAACTAAGACCGCGGTTGTCCCAAAACAAGAGTTGGATTTACCGCCTCCAGTTGAGCGCGGTCTGTCAGTGAAGGACTTCAAAAACTTCAACCCATTCGGGGGAGGATTCAACAAAGTGGAGGCAGCCCCAATCGACCAGGCGGCCCCGGTTTCGGTTATCACACCCGTGGCAAACGGAGGAGCACCGCCGCCACCACCACCACCACCACCACCGCCGCCGCAACCACCGCTCCCGCTTACCACGTCTGTTAACCAAAAGAGTTCTCCGTCGCCAATGTCGCGTCAAGACTCTTCGAACAGTCAAAAAGTTGTTGCGCCTGTTTCCCACCATTCTCTGCTGGCAAGTGCGCTAAGCAAAGTGCGCGGAGCTCATGCATCAGATGACGAGGATGAAAGTGAAGAAGCCGAAGATGACGATTGGGGCCCTTCTTCAACAACCAAATCTGCTGATAATGGAGTTTCGTTGCCAAAAGTGGCGACAGTGGTGGCAACTCCAAGTGTCACCGTGCCTCTTCCATTATCTCCTGTTTCTTCAACTTCTGCTCCTCAGCAGGCGCTGTCCATCGCTTCGCCTCCAAGTAATAACATTATTGTCCCTGGTCCTACTTACCATTTCACAGAGGAGATTTCTCAAGGAGCACCACCGCCACCTCCACCACCACCGCCGCCACCGCCGGGGATTGGCATTGCCCCGCCTGTCAAAAAATACGAGCGAGGAACAATTGTGGAGGAAGTTGCTTCCAGTAGTCCTGCAAAAAGACCTGATCCGAAAGATGTGGGAGGGGTCGGTGTTAATCTGTTCGCAGAAGCGGCAGCAAAAGCAAAAGCTCGGGCCGAAAAGGGGACCACCGCGTTGGCAGCTGGGAGTGACACAAGCGCGCCTGTGTCGCAACGAGCAAAGCCGCCGGCACCTCCTTCGAAGCAAACTACTGCAATTTCGAAACCTGATTCGGATTTATTTTCGAGGGAAGACGCACAGTTAACTCCGAATATCGTCCATCCTAGCAGCCCTCAAGTGAGCGAGCAAATATCAATCAGACCGCCAACCTCCCTTTCGACGAATCCTTTCGGTGCCTCGAATCCGCTGACAGAGACCGTGTCGTCTCCAACACCAAAGGATGACTGGATGTCGGACTTGTTGAATAAATCATCTCCTTTGAACACGGACTTTGACATTTTTGGTAAGTGTTGTTCTATGATTGTTACCAACATGTTTGCAGCCCCTGTATCAGATTTTGGTGCCAATCCGATGGTTCCAAAAATTGAAACGGATCCTGTCGTTATTTATAAAGTTCGCTGCCTATTCGACTTTACGCCAGGTCGCCCGGATGACCTTCGTTTGAGCGCAGATGATATTATCGAAGTAGAAAAGGAAGATGGAGAGTGGCTATTTGGTTTCAGATCTTCTGAAACCTCAAGCAAGGGCTGGTTTCCGCGGAACTTCACCGAACTTTATGACGGTAATACCGTCAAGAATGAAGTTCCGGATCCATCTGGGTCGGCCAAAGCTTTGGAGCCCATAGGAGTAGCTGTCGCACTTTTCGATTATAGTGCCTTGAGGGACGACGAACTGGCTATTTCGGCCGGCCAGTCTGTCACAATCTTTGACAAATCTGGTGGCGATTGGTGGGATGTGATGAATGATTCTGGTGCACGAGGGTTGGTTCCAGCAAGCTATCTGAAAGAAGGCAGCGAGGGTGACCACGAAAGGGAATACAGCCTGCGGGTCAGCACAAACAGCGTCGATTCCTTTTTGATTCAGCCGGCCCCTTCAATGTCTCGAGGATCAGCTTCTCAAGGAGCAGTAAGTGTTTCTGTTCCGGAAAGTGTTGACATAAAGTGATGCAGGTGTCTTCCGAGGGATTTCAGCACTGGGTCAGCGTCGTTGATCCAAACTTAATGGCTCAATTAAATACTCAAGAGCGCAAGCGACAAGAGGCAATTTTCGAACTGATTCAGACTGAGTTTCATTACCTTAGAGATCTCCAATTGATTGTTGAGGTCGGTTTTGCGTTTGTAAGTTATCGACGTTAAAATGCTGTGAAAAAGGTGTTTTATCAACCAATGGGGCAATACTTGTCTGATTCAGACCTGCGTTTGATTTTTTCGAACATTGAGGATATTTTGATGGTCAATACCATTATATTTTCTGATCTTGAGTCTGCGCAAATTGAATCTCAGTACGTGGTGAATAATATTGGCGAGGTTTTCATGAGACACGTGAGAAACTTTTGCTTGAACTTTCTTATATTTTAATTCTTATCTCAGGTGAAAGCCCTAGAATGTTACTCCGTATATTGTGGAAACCAAGGTGTTGCATCGAGAGCGTTACAAAAATTGAGATCGGAAAATCCTACTCTGCAGGAGTTTCTGAAAGTATTGATTCTCAATGCTAAGTATCTCATTTAAAACTACTGTTTTGCAGAATTGCCAACGCAACCCTCGCTGTCGCTCCTTGGATCTTTCTTCTTTTCTCCTTCAACCAATGCAAAGGATAACCCGATATATCATTTTGCTGAAGCAGATTTTGCACTATACTCCGCCGGAACACAAAGAATACACAAGCGTTAGCCAGGCAGTGGAGATGGCGGACAAAGTTGCAGACCGTGTGAACGTGGCGGTAATGGCCGTGGAAAGCAGAGACAAGCTTGAAGCAATTGAAGCTCAAGTGGACTTCGCTTCTTCTGACTTTGTATAATTTTCTTTAAGGTTTCTTTTTATTTTAACCCTGCCGTCAGATGCGCGTGGATATTACAGGACCATCTCATTATGGTGGTGCTCGAGCGTACTTGTTTGAAAGTGCATTGAGTAAAGCGAAAAGCGGGAAAAAGCTCTACGGCTACCTTCTGTCAGATATGATCTTATTGGTCCAACCTCAAACGACTGGGTTGAATTTATTCAAAAACTCAAACTATGCATACGTAATGTATCATGCGGTAAGCTTCCGATGATGACCTGCTTTGGCTAACGATAATTTAAGCCTATCATGATCCACCAAGCAACTATCAGAGATGTTCCTCGGGGGTCGAAAGATATTGCCAATGTTGACGACACGACTTTTCAAGTCGTCCAAAACGACGAAGTTATCACGCTGAAAGCGCCAAGTGTTTCAATCAAGAATAAGTGGATTTCAAACTTTGAGAGCGCCTTGCGAGCACTCAAATGAAACTGGATTAATTTTGTTATTGAAAACTGAGATCACTTTATAAACGAATATTGCCCCAACTAATCTTCACCGTTCGTAATTTTTTTGTAAGCTGGAAAGCATGCTTCAAAGCAGCTTCACCCGCAACATCAGATTTGTTCATTTCCACTGCCAATTCGACAAGCTTACTCTGTGGAAGTGCGTCAGCAAGCGCTTCCACACCATGATCCATAATCTCGTTCTCACTCAACAACAGTGTTTCCACCATACAATTACACCGCAACATAGCAGCCAATGCCGCTGCACCGTCATTTGTAATTTGATTGTCCCGGAAATCTAACACCCGCAAAACACTTTTTCGTGATTCTGATGCCCGAACGATGACGCCCGCAATCGCGCTGACTCCAGAATCGTGTCCACGGACACACGGAGCATGTAATTCTTCAATAAGACTGCCGAAAAGCCCTTTGGCGAATACCATTAGACCGTTGGCACCTATACGGGGGTTTTCGCCAATTTTCAGGATCCGTAAGCGCGTTTCGGGAATGACAAATGAAAGATCTCGAATGGTTTTGTATCCAATGTTACAGTCGCTCATAAGTAGCTCCTCAAGATGAGACAAACGCAACACTTTCGCAATGTGTGCGCCCCCTTTATCCTCGATATTGTTTGACGACAAGTTCAACGATCTGAGCAGGGGCGATTCAGCGATTGCTGCGCAGAGGGATTCTACCCCCAAATGGGTCAATTTGTTGTCGGTGAGAATCAACGATTCAAGGAAGGTGAACGAAAGATGCTGAGATATTGGGAGAAGAGATTCGTCTGTCAAGTTGGTGAAGGATAAATTCAAATGCGTGATATTTGTAGTGGGTAGATTTGCTGCCAGAGTTGCGGTACCTCGAAAGTCAATGAGGCTAAGTTCGTGAGTCCGAAATTCGACTCACCAAACACTGTAAACTGGTTCCCTTTGAGCTCCAGATATTTCAAGTCGTGGCAAAAAGGAATTAATTTGGCAGATATCAAAATCAAGCTCGCGTCCGTCAACAAATTGTCGTTCAACACAAATGTTTCCAAGTGCCTCCATCTTCGACGGATGGGTGTGCTATCACAAGGGTTATGTACATCAGTTGGTCGATGGCTTTGCGAAGATGTGAATTTCTCTACTTGAAATTCTGAAAAAGCCTTCCGGCAATATTGACATACTTCAGAGATTTGCGGCATGATTTTTTTGTTCGAATTTTCCTCATAACCTTGCTTTTCATTCCGAATGTGCGGACTTGTGTCGGAACCACGACCCCTGGTCCGCAACACACGCGATTTTGCGTGATCTTTTGAAAAATTAAATTAATTAGAGAAAAGAATGATTTACTTGTGTCCGGTTGATTCGAGCTGGAACGATGATGCCGAAAATGTGATTGCCTTCGGGGGCTCTGAAGATTTTTTAATTGATTGTACGCGGCAACGTCCTTCGACGATATGGATCGTTGGCAGTCGAGGCAAACATTGGCTTTTTGTGAACTTAGACAGTCAGTTTTTGGAGGTGGCGGAGAGACGAATTTTCCCGATTTTGTGTCATTCAACTCCGACCCAGGTTCTGAGAACTATTTGAAATTAGAAAAGTTATTGTAATGCATCGACGGGGTAACGTACAAGAACTTCCACCAAATTCGAGAAGTTGTCTTCAGCCAGCATGCAACCATCGAGGAATATTTTCTTGAAATTGAAAGGGAGACTGCAACCGCGGACTGTAAGGGCATTTTTGAACGAAATCCACATGTCGTTATCGAAGAGATTTGTTGACGAAAACTGAATCTCTACTTTCGAACGCCAATGAACAATTCCAGAAAATCGAGCGAACATAGGAAGAGACGAAAATACGATCGGAGAATCCATGCTGAAGCGAGATTGCAGTAGAAGAAGCTTTTCGACTGCGTTTTGAGGAGACGCGTGAGAGACAGTCAACGAGTACCACACCTCGGAAAGAGGTAGAACTTTTCGCCGTCCTTTTTTCGCCTTTCTTGAGTTGGACTTCTTTTTGGGCAAAATGGAGGAGGCATCTACAGATGATGAGGCAGTACGCGATTTGTCCTCTCTCAGTTCAATTGGGCTTGACGATGCTTCGAGCGCCAGATCGTAAGCAGCAGATAGCAGAGGACGCACGAAGCTCGACGCTTGCGCAACGCACAGCAGAGTTCTGGCGTCGAGGAATCCGGTGACCAGGGTCAGAACAACATTCGTCGCAGAGTCGGTACTCATTGATTTTTTTCCTTTTCCACATCCAACAGCAGAATTGGCGAAGACCATGATATTCGAGTCGATAAAGTTACCGTTTTTTAATTCAAAATAACTCCAAAGATATCAACTACTAAAGTCTGGTTTATTTTCCTCCAAAAACACTCAATCATCCACAAAACTACTGCATGGTGTTTGACTCAAGCATTATTTGTAAATGACAAAAACCAATCATGCAAGAGTATAAGGACAGTAACTTACAGGCAAATGTGCTTACATCAAATGGTCAGGAGTTGGTGAATGGAATAAAAATTGGAAAATTTGCCATCCCTGTATTCTACTGTGATGTGGAATGGGGTAGGAAACAAGGCAAATATTTGGTTTGCAGTAAGCTGTCAGGATTCTTATTTAGTGAATGGAAGCTTGGCACAATTTTTCCAAACAGAACCCCACATATTGGAAATTTCTCCACAAGGAGAACACAGCCCAATTACCAATATGCAGCAGACATCTTCTCAAAGGAGTCTGATCTTGCAGACTGCAGACTTGTTTGGGCAGAGTGGGACTTTGGAGCAGCATGCTGGCATACAGCTTCACTGCAGACAGCCTGAAAACAGATTGATTAAATTGGGACTGATCATTTCATTAATTAAACAGCAATGCACTCACAAATATGTTTATGCCTGGCTGTGGTTCAAGGCACAGACAAGCAGGGGTTTATTGGCAGTTGTTTTGTTAAAGAAACAAGGAAAATGCATGGCAGCAGCAAATTTGATAGTGACTGCACAATACAATGCTGTTTGTGACACAAAATGTGTCACCAAGATGTGGTGTTCATGACATCATCCTCCCTTCAAACTGGAACTGGCTTATCTGTGGAATAAAATGTAAGGTAAATAAAGTTGTTATGTGTTCTGGTGAAAATATGAATTTTATTTTATATCATTCTTTTTATTTCTTACTTCAGTTTTAATGTGAGGAAGGGTTTTTACATTGTGGAATGTTTCCCTGCCTTTTTATTAAGTGGAACTGTTGGGAGTTGTTAGCTGCGGGTTTTTTCTGAAATTTTTTCTTGAGCGGGTCTGCTGCATGTAAATCCCTTTATTGAATCTTGAAGGGAAATACAGCAGACAGCAGTTTCAAACAACTCTATTCTTTTTCTGTTTAGATCTCACATGGAAATTAACAAAGAAAAAGAAAACCAAATGTTATCAGCACCATTTTTAGCTTTACACATAATTATGAGTTCTGATAAAGCCTACAAAGGCTTGCCTGTGTTTGATGCAACTGCAGAGAGTTGGGCAGCTTTCTTAAGATAAAATTATATCTTGAGTCACAAGATCTGCTGTATATAATTCTTCAGGAAGAAGATTCAATCAAATCTGAAGGGGAAAGTGATTCTGCATGTTCCCAGAGGGAGAAGGAGGCTTTGATACATTCCAGGGATGATATTTGTGTTGGATCTCTTTCATGAATAAGATGGGTGATGATGCACTAAAAATGGTTGGAAATGAACCATCAGCATATCAGATGATTGAGGTGTTAGTTCTGAGATTCAAAGCCAGATTAGTAGCTATGGGCTATACCCAAGTGAAAGACATTGACTGTGATCAAACCTCCTCATCTGCCATCAAAATACAATCCCTTAGAAAATCATGACAGTTGTTGCTTTGATGATGAATTTCATCATTGAACAGTCAGATGATCTGTTTATTTCCACAATTTTCCACAGAACAGTGGAATAAAGGTGAATAAAATTTTGTGGTCCAATATGCAGGGTTTTGTTAGGAAAAACTGTGCCAAGCTTTCACTCACAATATTCTCACCTAGAAGATTACAATTTTTTCTGACAATATTCCAGTACATATTATAATGAAAGTTAAAGCAAAGTAATGGAATGAATGTTATAGAAGCGGATGCAGCTTTCTCTGCGAAATCCTTGGTGGTACCTTCGAAGGAATGAGCGAGTCGGTGGTCAGGTACGAAGGTGCGAGAGTCTGCAACAACATCGCGATCTTTGTCCGCTGCACATCACGATACGTCGCGTTGTCAACGAATGATGCGAGTGTTCATTTAAGCAGATTCGATACCACAGTCCCAGACCATGTACCAGCGGGAACGGCACCTTGGATACATTCGAGTGTGACGGAGTGATGGCTGGGAATACACGACGGCGTCAGTGGTGGCGGCAACAAAAGGCAAAAGGCGCACGGCGTAACCGTTCGAGGCCAGTGTCCGCATCCAGGAATTTTCAGGTTTATTGGTTCACCATTACTTTACAAACACGCCCACTTCATGCACAAACAAGTCACACGGGTGGTCTCCTTCTTTCATGCTGACGTGCGCTTCCTGCCAAATATACGCGCATTTGATGACTTCCAGCGCGGGCACAGTCAACTTGCAACCGTCAAACAAACTTGACCACAAAGGAGTCCAGAACCGCTGCCACCACGCAGCCTTCGGCACTTTAGATTTTACATGTTCGTACACAAGAAGTTTGCCGCCGTGCCGCAGCATACCGTACAGGATGTCCAGACACTGTCGCAGATCGTCCACTGAACAGAGCGTAAGCACCGACACAATAGTGTCGACGCAATCGCTGCCATCTAGCGCCTCGATACCGCCGCCGACAATCAAGACATCGCCGTGGTCGAAACCGTTCTGCGCAGCCTCGGCGCGGATGAACTTGTGCATGTGCGCATTCGGCTCGACAGCTATGTATAATGAGACATCGGCGCTCTGGAGGAAGCGCAGAGTATGGCCATGACCCGCGCCAATGTCAAGCACGATCCCGCGTGCGTGCGGAGTGATCAGCGCCCGTTTCATCGCAGTCGTGTTGGCATTGATGCCTTCGGCCATACCACTCGCCCAGATACTCGCCATAGCAGCTTGCTGCAAGGGCATTGACAGTTAGGCGGGCAAGGTATGGATCGAACCTGCAGCTTGCGCGGCGACAGAAGCACGGATGGGGAAGCAATGCCGACCCGCAAGATGGCGGCAATAGTATGCGCCGCGGCAAAGAGGAGGTCCGGCACGAGCCCGAACCGCTGTCGCAGAGTCATCTGAAGTTGGCGTTCGCTCAAATTCATTCACTAAACTTAAAAACAAAGACTGAACAATGATACAAATCTCTCATCAGCCATCCAGATTTCATTCAAAAATGGTTGGAAATCACCCAGGTCTAATGAACCAAAAGGATGCAACCAACACTGTCAGGATTATTGGGATGCTTGAAACCATTCTCCCAGAGAAGCACACAAATGCAAAACTCTTGACAAAGGAATATGTTGATTCCCCAAGATGTCAGATTTGGGATTGGAATACTTTCTGTTTTGCACTCTCTCCTCTCTCAAAAACTGGCCACCTTACATATAGTATGTCAGGATCACCCAGGGGATTGATCCAGCGGTATCCAGCATCTGGCAAGTATCTGGCAGGTATCCAGCAAAACTACCCGGCATCCGGCACTACCTGGCAAAGTATCTGGCACTCATCCGGCATCCAGCAGGTATCTGGCAGGTATCCGGCTAAAGTATCCAGCATCCGGCAGATTATCTGGTATCCTATCCTGTATCTGGCTCTTGTTAGTAATCAGAAGCCATTCAAGTTCATCCTCAGAATATGGCAACGACACAGCACCCAAGACATCCAATCCCCAATCCTGAACTGAAAACAGGTCCCAGATCATCTGTAGGATCATCTGGCATATTGTTGGCAAGATCTGATGAAGATCTTGTTGGTTCCCCAAGTTGTCAGATTTGGGATAGGAAGACTTTTTATTTTGTGATATGTTGTCCTCTCTCAGAAACTGCCCACCTTATATACTTTTTCTCCAAACCCCCATGTGATTGTGCCTCCCAAAGTTATTTCA
>JADHYT010000023.1:0-148546 GCA_027604725.1 Entophlyctis luteolus | reverse complement strand
ATTAGCTCTAGAATTACCACGGATATCCAAGTAGTAAGGTATTATCAAATAAACTATAACTGATTTAATGAGCCATTTACAGTTTCACAGTACAAAATTTGTTTATACTTAGACATGCATTGCTGGAAATCCTGGACAGCACAAATGAAGATTAGTTGCACAAGGATACACAATGATTGAAAGAGTTGATTTTACAGATAAATTTGCTCCATTACAGTATCAGACTGTTTATGATTGTATGTAATCAGATGGGGTTTAGTATTTCTCAATCAGATGTGAAGAGTGCATTTGTTCAAGCTGAATTGAATGAGGAGGTGTATATGAAACAACCACCTGGCTATGAACAGTATCCCTTTGGGAATGGTTGGGGGGAATGGGGGTTTTTATGGGATTTTATGAGCAGTTAATTTGTGTACCCTTGAGTGTGCAAAGAAGAGGTTAAAAGGGGGTTGAATCTGGCTGTGTTTTTTCTTTGTTTGTTTATTTTGGTTGAACTCTGTGTGTTAACTTAATTATTAAAACCATACTGGGTTTGAAACAGGAAGTATGTCAACAGTCAAAAAGCCAATTATCCACACAAATTGCTTGGTCCATTGCTTTGTTCAACAGTCTGGGTTCTGGAAGCCCCAATAATAAGTCCTGAACATCATCATATAGCCCATGTCAGAATTGGTCCATCAAAGCAGCTTCATTCCAAGACAGATCTGCAGCAACCAAACAAAAATCTGCAGCATAAGATGAGGCAGGGCAAGTGCCTTACCTGAGATTATGTATTTGATTGGCTTCAACAGCAGCACAGGCTGGGTTATCAAACTGCATATGGAAAGTGTGAAAATATGAATTTTATTTTATATCATTCTTTTTATTTCTTACTTCAGTTTTAGTGTGAGGAAGGGTTTTTACATTGTGGAATGTTTCCCTGCCTTCTTATTAAGTGGAACTGCTGGGAGTTGTTAGCTGCCTCTTTTTTCTGAAATTTTTTCTTGAGCAGGTCTGCTGCATGTAAATCCCTTCATTGAATCTTGAAGGTAAATACAGCAGACAGCAGTTTCAAATAACTATTCTTTTTCTGTTAAGATCTCAAACAGAAATAAACACAGGAAAAGAAAACCAAAGAAAGCCACTATGAAACTGTCAAAATTGTCCAGAAGTGGATTGACTAGTAGTGCAAACTAGGCTGAAGCTGGCCCTGCAAGGAGAGTTCCCACAACTGAAACCTGGATACTGTCACTGGTGAAGCAGGACAGATTCAAGTCAAATTGAAGCACACTTGATTAGTAAATCTGTAGAATGATGCACAGGCACTGTTAAATTTATCTGGAAGGGCAACACATGGCTCAAGGGTATGTGCTGTGGGGTTATGATTTTGCAGGGTTGGGGTAGGTTGTTTGACACAGCTTGTGTTTGGTGTGAACAAACATGTCAGATTCTCAAAGTATTTGAATTTGCATAACATCAAGGCAAAGTACACATTGTTGCACAAACTTGGATTTCCATTATCTGCAGTATATTCATGAAGAAACCTATAGTATGTTTGCTGGATATGTATCTGGTGGATATCCAGCATCCTACCTGGCAAAACTTTTTTTTGTATGCTGATCCAATCTGGGATCTGGGCAAATCTTGTAAAATATCTGGCAATGCATCCACCAGGTAAAAAAATTGCCAGGTAGATCTGTATCATATCCAGCAGGTGCCAGATTCAAAAAAATCCAGCAAATCAATTTGCCAGATGCCAGAACCTAAATGCCAGATTTTTTATCCTATCTGGCAAAGCCATATTCTGCCAGATTCTGCCAGATAATCTGGCAAGTATCTGGGCATCATTTAGCAAATTGATTTTTGTTTTTCTTTTCATATTTTGCTTCCAAGTCTTCAACAAAAAAAACAACTTTAAGTCAAAAAAAAATTATTTGCATCCAGATTCTTTCATCTTTCACTTAAACGTATTCAATAAATGAAATAGAATGAAACAACTCAGCAGAAAAATGTTTAAAAAAATAATTAGACAAGTGCTGGATCTGGATCTGGAAACTCTGGATCTGGCACTGGATCCAGATATTCATCAGATCTGGCCAATGACATGCCAGATGATCCTATAGGTGATCTGGGACCTGTTTGCAGTTCAGGATCAGGGATTTGATGTCTTGGGTGCTGTGTTGTTGCTGTATTCTGAGGAGGAACTTGAATGCCTTCTGATTACTAAGAAGAGCTGGATACAGGATAGGATACCAGGTAACCCACCAGATGCTAGATACTTTTGCCAGATACCTGCCAGATACTTGCCGGATGCCAGATCATTTGCCAGGTAGTGCCAGATGCCAGGTATTTTTGCTGGTTACTTGCCAGATGCTGGATACAACCAGATCAATCGGCTGGGTGATCCTGACATACTATAAAGAAACCTTTGCAGAACAAAAAGCAGTCAATACACACTTTTTTCAGGGAGCAAATCCTCTATGAATCCTGCAAAAACCACAATTGTAGTCCTTGTCAGGATTCCATATTTGGTGAGTGGAAGCTTGGAGCAATTTTCCCAAACAGAAACCAATATATTGGAATATTCTCCACAAAGAGAACACAAAGCAATTTTATTTACCTTACCTTTTATTCCACTGTGCTGTGGAAAATTGTGGGAAATAAACACATGATCCAGAATGACAGTGACAAGCTTGAAGTGAATCCAATATGCAGCAGGACATCTTCTCATGCCTGGCCATGGTTGAAGGCACAGACTCAACTCCCCATGATAGCACAGGATGTAAAGTTGATAACAGTAAAGCCTGGATTGGCAAGTGTGCAACATCAGCAAGCTTACTTACATTAAGACAAAGCTGCTGTGTGCACAGAATCAAAGGAGTCTGATCTTGAAGACTGTGGACTTGTTTGGGCAGAGTGGGACTTTGGAGCAGAAGCAGTCTACACTGTGACTTTGGGGAACAGCTAAGGGAATTTCTTAATACTTTGGGTTTCTTTTCCGGTTGTGATTCCTGCTGGAAACTGCAAGCCTTTATTGAATAAAATAGGTATTCAGTGTGATTGTAATCCAACTTTTTAAACTTCGAAACCAAATCGAATGGTGCGTGTGCAAGGCCCATCTGGCGGCGGCCGCTCGTCCGTATTCTTTGGGGGCGACTCCCCGCAGCAGCAGCAGCCGCAGACAGACTCCCTCGGCGGCCGATCGCTATCGCGGCGATCGTCCGCCACCTCCCAGGCAAGCAGTCTTACACCGTCTGCCTCCGCCTCCGCCGTCGGCACCGACTCACGCACCCAGACTCCGCGATCTTCCCAGTACCAGAACATGAGCCAGAACCAGCATGCTCATCCCAGCTTGCCATCGCCGCCACCCGTGCCGCAGATCCCCGTCGCGTACGCGCCGAGATCGCGAGACAGGGAGGAGCGTCCACCCCCAAACTCACTTCCATCGCCACGTCAGCCACCAGTTTCACTGCCACTATCATTGAACAGTGGCGGCAGCTCCAGTACTACCCATGATGTGACGCTGGAGTTGATGGTGCACGATCTGCAGGACAAGGTAGCTGAGCAAACCTTGCTCCTACAGGAGATGTTTCAATACATCCGACGCATTGACAAAGACACTGGAATGCTGAATGACGAAGTTGCATATCTGCGCGATCGGTTGGAGCGTCTTTAAGTTTCATGCCAAAATTGCCCGATATCCACCCAAGAAATCTCCTTTGCGGCCCCAAATTAAATCGCAACTTTGAAAATAAAGAGCCGATCAGAATTCTGGATTGATATTTATGTTCACGCAATAATTCGAATGCATCTGCCACAAAAAAACTAAAAAGCAGGACTTTCCGATATGACCATCATTTTCGTAAAGCTTTCACCGATGGAGGTCGGCAAGATCCATTGATGCGTCCCAGAAATATTCGAAACTCGAAATGTAAAAAACTTCAAAAGAGGACAGATGTGGAATGAAACGAAACGTTCAACTGAAATGAGAAATGTTACAGCAGCCCCTCTGATTGAAGGACACTGTGGTCAAAGGCGCCCGCAACTCAATTTGACAAAGCATCAAGCTGCAATAAAAAGAATGAAACAACTGAGTGAGATGTTCAGATATGAAAGCGGTGATTTTTGCCAAGGCAAAAGCGGTTAAAACTGAAAGAGGAGCGCCTCGTAGAGGTCTTGCCTTTGATTTGCCTAGCGACCAAAGAAAGTGCGTGTGCCAAGAAACACACTCGTTTGCGAGAACGCATCAGGATATCCTCTCGAAAATTCGTACGAACTTCACTTGCTCGAGGGTGTTTGCGTGTGTCTTCTTGCAGAGCTGCATTGCATGTTCCAAATCAACAACGCACCGTTAGCGTTCGTCGACGCGCATTGTCGTTCGCCGGCCGCTCAAGCGCGGCATCCTCGCAAGTGGTAGGCTCACTTATCTTATTGGGTCTCACTTTATTGCGTCTTCGTTCCTACTGTGAAGGCTGCTTAAGAACGCCGTCAGCCCAAGTGGCCTGTCGCTCAGTTTTTGGGCGCGCGAGGACGACAATGACGATGGTTTGTTTGCTGCAAGACGAGTACTCTCGTAGTAACTTCGGGGCTTCTGATGAAGGTATCGTCAGAGTTCCGATACATCCAACCGTCGTGGAATACACATCTGATGAGTACACATCGCTTCTTCAGCGTGAGTTGCCATTATGCGAGTGCGAACGTAGTTGATGCGTACGTTACAACAGACCCTGATTGGACCAAGGACGAAACCGACGAACTGTTTGATCTTTGTCGCCGCTTCGATTTGCGTTTTATTGTTGTAGCGGATCGCCTGGAATCTGGCAGAGAACGTTCTGTCGAGGTTAGTGGTTTCGCTTCTACGTACGTCACAACCTCCCGTAGGATATAAAAGAGCGATACTACAATGTTACAAACAAAATTAACGCATCCCGTGCTATGGCTACTGGTGTGCCCATCGCACAGCCAGCATTTGTGTTCAACAAAGAACGCGAAGTGGAACGCAAGAAAAATCTCGCAGTACTGTACAATCGTAGTCCCGAGCAAATAAAAGAAGAGGAATACTTGTTCCACGAGCTGAAACGGCGAGAACTTCACGAAACTGAATGGACCGCGCATAGAGACTATCTTGTCAAGATATTATCGAAGCATGAACTATCAACCCCAATGCCTTTACCGCCCATTCCTGGCATCGGCTCGACGGATGCTAAGGTTTTTCTTTGTAGTTTCTATTTGCATTCTCATTTCTCCGATTGCACAAATGAAGAAGCGGAAACGCGATCAGCAGGGATCCGATGCAAACCAAAAGAAAAAAGCGGGAGTTGCATCAACTTTGGCTCATGATAGTATTGGTTTGGGACTTGTTATACTGCAAATCGGTTCAGTAATTCTCCGCATCAGCCAACTCACTCGCAAGAAGAGACGTACCGCAAGGCGTGTACTTACGTGGCCATCGCCTACTTGTTCCCAAAGCCTCGGGAATGCATCAGCGTTTCAAGGAAGCTTTGGAAGAGTTTGGCTTATGTAATTTACTTTTACTTTCTGGTTTTCCAAGTCCAAAAACTCGTAAAACTTCTAGCTGCACCACCAACGATGCCGAATGTGGCGGTTTGTGACGTTGTGGATGAGGTTCGGTTGAACGTAATGGTTCTAATCGACACCCGCCGCGCTTGCGAAAAAATTGAGGCGGAGATAATGCAACTTCGCGAACGAAAGCGTGCACTAGCAGCCGGAGAGCTTGCTGCTTCCGCTTCTTTCACTGGTGCGACAAAGGGAGCGGCAATTTTGCGCGGGGGTGATAGCGACGATGGAGATGACTATGATGAGTCGGATGTGGCCAGGCGGCGTAGAAAATCTTCCGGCTCAGGATTTTTGAAGAAGGCACGGTTCCATTAGGAACCTGTTTGCTGCGATTTTTGATGATAAGATTTCCGACTTGAGCTCACTCGGTCCAGCAATTGAACAGAGTGTCTTTAATATCAAATGACCACTGCATTTAATCATACAAAGACTTTTCACACCAATTGGGAGCCTGAACGCGGAAACTAGAAAATTCTGGACTTCAATGAGGAACGATACCGTGTCGAATGCTGTCCTGCGCCACTAGGCGACAATTTTTCTTTATTTCTTAGTGCATCAGTTTACGCCGCAAAACTCTTTTAAATTCCGCATCTGTAACACACGCGGACGCTGTAAAACAAAACTGCCGCCTTTGTGGTTCTGGGTGCAGCACTTTTGCGAGTTGCCGAGGGGACGAGGCCGCAGGTTACTTCTTGACTCTTCCGGGCGGGTCTTTGGGACACAAATCAAAGGCACGGACACTCCTTGGCTCAACGCAACCCACATGATCGGCAGACAGCAGGTCAACGAGGCTGCCAATTTACCAAGGACGTCTGTTAGTTCAACGTTGAGCTTGCCCACGAAGCAAAACTATAGCTCTGCATCTGTTGCACCAGTAGACATTGCTTCTGGATCGGTGAAAGCGCGGTTTGCTTGGTTGCCGTTTCATGCTGCACTTGCAGGTGCTCCTGAACTGTTATTTTGTGAAATAATAGGCCAATAACGTTCCCTGTTTAATATTTGTTTGTGAAGGGCTTCATGAAATATTTTCACGGCGATCCCATTGACGCCGATGCTCGCCGTTCGACGAACGACGTTGCCGTTTGCAGACATATCCACGCGCCCAGCTCTGCAGACGCCTAGCACTTCAGCGTCGGTGTCATCGGAGGCGACTGCGGAGCGAAAGCGCGACGCGCCGCAGGTGCCGGAACAGCGATGCCGCCGCCGGCGAAGACAGCAATTGCGCGCAGCAACGGCCGCAGATGACGCTGATTACCCGAGCGCGGGGTCGACTACGCGCCTCGATCACTTGCCGCCAGCGTCCGCCCCGCCGCTGAGTGCGCATCCGTCGGCATTGAATGGGGCTGGAACGTTGGGTGCGGCGCGTCGTGCTGCGGCGACAGAGTTTGCAGTGACCCCGTGGTGGCACAATGACGATGATGCCTGCGGCATGGGAGAATCATGTTTCAGTGGCAGCAGCCCGTTTCCCCCCGAGCAGGGGGCGTTGAAAGATGCGCTGGGGGATCAGCACGTTCCGCTGCTGCCGCCAGTGATGCCTCTTGCCGTTTCCACTGACGACTCCTCTCTGGGACCACTCAAGAAACCTCCGAAGTGGAAGCGCGATACTCTGGCAGCCGAACGTTTAATTGCGGTTCATCCGCCTTCGGTGATTGCGAGATATGTGGCAAGCGAAAACGGCGAAATAGCCGACGAAGGAACGCAGCCAGTGACGCGTTGTAATTCGTCATATCGTCCGCTGACAGAATATAGCCAGACACTCCAGCTGCTGGCAGAAGTTCGTTGCGGAGCCCAAGAACCGCAGGTTTGGAATCCGGAAGAGTCGAGAAGGACGCCCAAAATATTGCAAAGCTTGAAGCCGACAAGACCCGAAACGGCAGCTGCAAAAGATTTTCTGCGAACATTCCTGATCGCACAAGGTTGCGATGACAGTGACGACCGACACTTCCGCCCGAGCACCGCAACGGCAAAGGCACATTACAGCAACTTCCTCACATCGAAACTGGACCGCCGAACGTTATGCCCGTCCACCAGTCTCGTTGAACTCCAGAATCCACATCGAAGCGCGCATCCAAAATTATGTCCAAGTAGTGGCGATCTTTCCATCAATATGCTGTCGAAGAATCCTGTGCTGCCTCGGTCTCGCCAAATCCAATCACGAGAAAGAGAGTCGGGCTTCACGGGCGCGTGTCTCGGCCCGTCCCAAAGCCGCAACAGCGTCAGCATTCAGTGCATAGCATCACACACCGACCTGCGACGCGTGTCGTTGTCGCACGTGCCACAAGCACGAGTTGCAACGCCGCAGAAAAAGCCCGCGCCGCGCGCATCACTGCCGTCGCGACCGCCGACTGTGCAGGCAAAGGGCCATGCGCACACAGAGCCGTTCACATCCGATCGTTCACTTCCTGCTGCATTGGAGACAGTCGACAGCTGTGCAGACTCGCTCCAGTCGCCCCTGCCGGTGCTCATGCACAAGTATATGAACAGACGGCATAAGAGCATGCGCCACCGTGTGACGCACGGCGTACCACGCAAGCCGCCGCCTCGACGCGTGGCCACGGCACCACCCCCAACAACACTGACGAAGAAGAAGAGGCGCAACGCAATTGCATCGGCTGGAGGTGATGTTTCCGAGATAACGGAAAAACCAGTGCCTTCGACGGTACCTTCTGCCATCCCAAAGAAGCAGTTTCTCGCAAAAGGGTCATCTTTACCTTCAACACGGCCAGGAACACAGCAGAGTCAGCAACAGTTGCAACAATTGCAACAGCAGACGCGAGTGAAACAGCTTCTTCGCGCTGAAGACAGACGCAATGGAGGAGAACTTTTGGCAAAAGTACGAAAACGCAAAGATTCGTGGCAACAGTTTCAGTCTTGCGTGGAAACAGCGAAGGAAATGGGTAACGGAAAGAATCAAATGAACCTGCTGGATGTGGCGGAATTGGTCAATCAATTGTGGAATCATTGCAAGAAAGGCAATAAATGATTTTGAATCTCCTCTTTAACTCCAATATAAGCGATGATGGTAAATTTTGCCTGCAGTGTCAGCCGTCGAATAATTTCTGATAATTATGCGTGAAAGAAGGAAAGAAAACAAACCAAAAAACAAATCTTCTAACCGAAAGCGCAGCGACAGCGTCACCGCCAATAAACGCCTTTGAAATTCCACTGCCTCGTTTTTGTGAAAGAGAATTTTTTGCTGCTATTTTCCGCTCCGATTTCGAAGGAGTAACAGCATCCACGCCATCGCTGCCAATTTGCCTAGAAGTCACAAAAACCGTCGGCAAGTCTGAAATAGAGCTGGAGAAAAGCTTTTCATGCGCTTCTGTGCTACTGCTTCATCTATGACTAAAGCAAAGTGAAAAAACCTTTGCAAGTAATTACTAATGAATCAAGAGTATTCTGATCTCGAGCCACTTGCTTACACAAGTCACTCGTTTCGGTATTAAACCACTCTGCAAGTTTCTGTGTTGTCCAGAAAATGAGGCAACGCCGCTCGCATGAATACGTAGCTTACCGCAATTCGGCTGTTTTCACTTTGGATCTTGCGAAGCAAAACTTTGCGCTCTTCCATTAGCTTCGAGTTTGACTCTTTGAATGCATTTATTCGAGATTCCCTTTTGTGAAATTTTTTGAGAATGCTTGGTCAGGCGGCACAAGAACTTTACATGGAAGCTTGGTAGTCGCCAACGAACTTTGTGGCGAGTGATTTGATATCGGCTTGAGCGCAGTGAGTGAGATATCGCGCAAGTTGGGCGCGCAGTGCAGACGTTGACAGTCACCTTCAGCTGTGGCAAAGGCGGAGCGGGCCTGCTTGGCACAGGCAGCGCGCTTCTTCCTGACGGACTCTGGACGAACGGCGGAATAAGGTCGGGCTGCGTGATGTAGCAGCAGAACGCACCGTGCAAGGCTTCGATGGCCGATGCGAGGCCGCGGTCGTTGTCGTCATCGTCGTCGTCATCGATTCCGTTTTCGATTGCGTCGCCGCCCATTTCCAAATCAAAATGCTGTCACCCGTCCCATCGAGCCCCCACACACAGCGCCGGCACGATCCGCCGCCCTGAATGCCTCCGCACGCGTTGCGCCAGTCGTCAGCCTCAACGATCATCTGCTCGCCTTCGCGAGCGAGTACTCCATGCCAAAATCAAAGTTGAAGAAAGTCATGCGATGCAAGTCCCACGCACTCCGTCTCGCATCTTGGTCCCATCGACAGTGCTAAATTAAGATCTCAGATCCCCAAAAGGTCCCGCTTGTGCTTGTGGGCTGCGGCTCTTACAGTCCTGTCACTTATCTCCACCTACGCATGTTCGGTACTCATATCTTTTTACCTTGTGTCCTTGCTTGCTTTTGATATGCTTTCTTTGCCTTTTTCGCCTGGCTCCAGAAATGGCGCGTGATCATATTATCGAAAGCGAGACTTTCGAGCTGATCGGAGCGTATTTTTCGCCTGTATCTTCAGGCTACCAAAAAGCCGGACTTGCATATTACAAGCACCGTGTTCGCATGTGCCAACTGGCTGTGACTGAGTACGCCGAAATTCACGTTTGCGTCGCTTCCTACTTACGTGCAAATAGCTCCGATTTTATAGACGTCGATCCCTGGGAAGCACGGCAAGCGGAAACTCAACGGACCGCGATAGTGTTGCAGCATTTTGACGAATGGATCAACGGCGACAAAGCAGCTGGTGCCTGGGGAGTCGAGTGCGATGGCGTCAGGCGCCGCGTGAAAATCAAGCTGATTGCCGGCGGCGACTTGATTGAGTCTTTCGCAAAGTACGAAGTGTGGAACGGTGAAAAAATACCCCTGTGGCTCGCCTCTGATGTTGGTTCATACCGCCCCGATTTTTGTGGGCTGACAACTGCTTGCTTGCTTTTGCAGCTCGATATCATTTTGGGACGGTTTGGTTGTTTCATTATCGAAAGGACCGGGGCTGATGTTCACGAATTTCTGTTATCGCATCAATCGCTGTACTTGCACAGAGTAGGATGCCCCCCGCTCTTGACAATTTTCAATTTTTTAACCAGCACCTCCCTTCCATTCCAAACAGAGAAACGTGCATGTTGTGAAACAGTTCATTTATAATGACATCTCGTCAGCCAAAGTGCGTCTGTTCGTCAAGCGCAACATGTCAATCAAATATCTTCTCCCCGATTTGGTGGTTGCATACATCAAGCGTAAAAACTTATATACTGTAGATGAGCCCTCTGGACGAACGGACGGCCCTTTTGACGATGATGAGATGACCAGTTCCAATGATGTGCAGAAGTGGCAGGAAGAACCTGCAGAGCGGCGTGAAAGGCAAACTGGAGGGAGTCGCGGCAGTTGATCGTCTCGAAGACGGAGAGCGGCGAATCATTGAAAACAGGCGGCAGTATGCGATGATTGATGTCTGACCTCCGAAACTGGAGTTCTGGTGACTTTCCGCGCTGGGGGTTTCACCGTTTCAGAATTTTGGTTCTGCCGCAATGTCAAAAAACTGGCGCGTCGGTCGTTACGCTTTCCGCACTGTGCGCAGGGCTTGTTGGCCTTCCTTGTACATCTTGCGCGGCGTCTGTTCCTTCGGCACAGATGGCAGTTGCATTACGGCCGCAGAAGACCCGACATTGGCCTCCAATGCTCGTTTGTTTGCCCACAAGTAGGCGCCGCTTCCAAGCGTTTTGATTTTTCCGATTGCAATAAACGGGCACAGTTTTTTGCGCGGTCGACTTTGCCGACTTTCCGCAAGGTAGCATGAGTTATTCCGTCTGTCACATGTAATTTTGCAACACGGATAGAAAAATTCGCCCGGTTATCTGGCGCATTACTTGCCAAAAAACTCTTCGCGCTGAAAGCTGTTAAACAGACACCGATGCTATTGTTGGAGAGACTGCCCCGACAAGTGATCGAGGATCTTGATTCACAATCCAACGAAAAAAAGAAAAAAAAACAGTTCGGTTAAGTGTACTTTAATCAAGAACTTTTTTTGTGAGGCTCAGCACTGCGAGCGAAATAAGCCCGTGCTATGGAGTTGCGTGAAAGGCCGATAATTGCAACTCCGATAAAGGATATTGCGAGCGCAGTGGCGAAGTGAGTGTAGCCACCACATAGGGAAACAATGATCCTGGCCAATCCCACCGTCGCGAATGACAAGCCTATAGTTTCGGCACACCAAGCATATGTGTCCCCTAATCTCTGGTTTTCAGGAATCGGCGATGCAGCCAGCGAGGCCAAAGGGATGTAGTACGTGAGGACCGCAGCCCACACGCACAAAAGTGCGTACGCCCCCAAATTCCAGTACCAGGCGGCCCACAAAACGTTTCCAAGCATTCTATGAGGTGTTGTGCTCATGTCGTTTTCGTATAGACCAAGCTGGTAGTTGCCTTTTGATGTGAAAACTCCGATTGACAGATCGCTTTCCAGCTTGCCCACAGCTGCACCTCCCCGGGACTCTGAAGCCACGATTGCATCGTAGCTCACGCGAATATCTCCAGGTGTGCATGAACCAAACAAGGCGTTGACAGCATCGGCAATCTGGTAGTCAAACAGACTGCCCTCAAGGGCCATTCCTGCGGCTCGGATAAATTGCGCAGTCGGCGTGGGTGAGTAGGTTGAGTAAAAAAACCCGTCGCCGATATACCGAAAGCCCTCGCGAGAGGCAGGCGAGATCTCCATCATGTCAGTCAGGTCTTCACTGGGAAAGCTTTTCCGCTTTGACCATCCCGAATTGGCGGATTCGAGAACCGGTCGGGAAACCGTGTACTTTCCAAGAACGGCAGATTCGGCAGTCATCGTGGTTGGAGGAAAAGGATCATGCAGGGGATTGTGATGTGCGGCTGGCTGATCGAAAAAGGCCGACATAATGGGCATTGGCTCCCAACCTTTCGTGTAATAATATGTTCGAATAGTTTCGGTATATTCTTCGCCGTCGCTGTCCCTGCGCGTTGCTGTTTCATCTGTGTAAAACTCACGCCACTTTTGGTAATGTGGCACGGTCAGTAAAATGCCACACGGACACTTTTGCTGGAACCTGCCTGGCAGTACTCAACGACGCGCTTCACACGAACACCGCCTGGGAATCTGAGAGAAAAGGCAGGGTCGGTAATAAGAGAAGGTTTGACATTGTCGGAGGCAACGAAGACTAATGAGCCGGGCGGGGCAGATGGAGCTTTTGTGAGATCGATGATGGATGCAAGAGCCTTGAAAAAGGAATGGATCAGCCTTGGAACAGAGACAGACGCACGAGAAACAGCGCTCGCGCAACCTGCGACACAGCAGCGTCGGCAACGGAATACTTGTACTCAGCAAGCAGGACGAGGATGGGGAGGGCGATAGCGGCAGCAGCGGCGAGAGCGCGGGCGATGGGGGATGGCGGGGCGGCGGCATCTGTGGACCGACGGATGGCGACCAGGCGCGTGCGGCCAGTGCGGAACATTCGCGAAAGGAAAACAAGAAGGATGGGGATGGGGAAGGGGATTGATTGGATTGGCTGAGATGAGATGCCAGCAGAAATTCATTTGATATTGCGCGACAAGATGGATGGAGCTGTGGTGGTGAAGGGGGTGGTGAAGGGACTCAGTGGCAAACAGACAGCGTATCTGTGAGTGAGTGAGTGAGTGTGTGTGTGTGTGTGTGTGAGGGGAAGTGAGTGAGGAAAGTGAGAAAACAAATGGACGCCGCCCTGCGCGACCTGCTGGACGAGCTCGCTCGCACGCCCCACAGCGCCAGCCCCTCCGCCGCCGCCGCTGCTACTGCAAGTCCCGTCCACGGTCAGCTCTCTCTCGCGCCGCCCCCCTCCACCACCACCGCCTCCGCTGATCCTGCCGTCGACGCCGCCGTCGATGCGCTCCTGGCCTCCGCCCCCTCCGCCACTACTCCCCCGCGTCCCCATCTGCGCAACCCGCTCGCTTCTCGCATGCCGCGCATGTCTGCCGTCCAGAGGTCCGTTCGCCCCGAGTCCATGTCCCCTGCCCCCGACTCTGCAGTCCTGGTCCGTCTCCCCGGTCAGAGAAGCGCGCAACCTCTCCCCATTATGGATACCCAGCCCGTAATACCCGTCGGAAATGCGGATATGTTTCCCGACACCTCGAAACCCTCCGCCCGTGAAGTTGTAGATTTGACCCAGTTTGATGACGAGCCTGTTGATCTCGACTCCCCGAAACAGCAGTTAGTCTCCGGATCACTCAAGCGAAAAGTACCGATAATCGTCGATAGCCCACCGGCTGTTCGATCAAAGTCTGCGAAACTGCAAGAGGTGCGCGCGCGAGTTTTGTGTTTTTGCAATCCTGAAAAAACAGTCCCCCCCCCCCCCCCCTCCCCATCACTCCATGAACAGTACGGGGCTTCTTCTTCTTCGCCCGCACCAATCGATCTTGATGATCCTGTGGCAATGGCGAACTTGGAAAAAGAAGCACAGCTACGAATAGCCGCTATTCAAGATCAGCAAAAGAGACTCATCCAGCCTGTATGCTTCGGTGTGCTGAATGTGAAAGTAGTAAATGTAATTGAAGATGCATATCTTAAGTGCATGAATCGATTTGAATCAAAACTGTCCGTCAAGCTCGGTCGAAGTGACTCTGGCGCAATTAGCGATTTAGCATCAACGCCCCCTGCTGAATTCAGAATTACTGTTGTCGGATTCGACAGTGAAAAGCATCAATGTTTGATTGGATACCTCGAAGCAAAAGTCACCGGAGTTTTATCGAAATTTCTGACACAATTACGCGTTGAAGCAAGCATTCCAAATACCGTTTTCAATGTGATTGAATCATGAATACTGATACCGTAATCTGAAGAACTGTTTCCAATTTTTTTTTCCCCTTTTTTTTTTCTTCTTTTTTGATAGGGTCATTTCTTGCCAATAAACATGGCCTTGATTGGCCCTCGAGGGTTGGCAAACAAGATTGGAACCGTACTACTGCAAAACAACTTTTTTCTTCACCCCATTGCGTACCAAATTCCTGTGCCGTACGAAAATCCACACGAGGCAATGCTAACGAGGAACACTGTATTTGGGACCCTGGGCAAAACAATGACTGGTGTAACCACTGTTCAACTGAACGTCACGGGTGCACATGGCGAAGTCGAAGCGAAAACGCAAATTGAGTCTGTGTACAATTCGCTGGTTGCAGCTGAAGATTTACCTTTGCTAGAACCTGGCAAGTATAATCTTGATGAAACTCCGCGTTTTGTTCATCAACCTTTCTATTCGCAGATGCTACAATAATAACCCCAATGTACCCGCACCAAAAGCAAGCCTTATATTTTATGACTGAGAAAGAGAAGGGATCTGATTTTTCGAAGTACGACCCTAAAACGTCAATGTGGAAGTTCGAAAATGGGATATATACGAATGTTATCACCAACGAGCACACTGCGATAAAGCCGCGGAACAACAAAGGCGGCATTCTTGCGGATGATATGGGCCTCGGAAAAACAATCGAAGTAATCTCTTTAATCATGAAATCACGCGCATTGGCTTTGGAACTCGAAGCACCCCGATACTCGCGTTTTAGAATATCCGGGACGAAGCGACAAGCCCAGCCAGTCGCTTCGACAGTGCCTTCTGAGCCAGTGTCAGTGCAGCCTCGTCCGCCTGATTCCGAGGTAGTTTCATTGCCGTTGAGCAATATTTCAGAAAGGGATGATGACGACGACGTTATAATTCTGGAAGATGACGACAATTCTCTCATAAAATCCAACGGGACGCTTATTGTGTGCCCTTTGAGCACCGTACACAACTGGGAAGAGCAGTTTGGCCTTCACGTGCGTCCAAACACGCTGCGAATTTGTGTATACCACGGTCCGAGCCGAATACAGAACCCGAAGGAGCTCGCAAAGTATGACGTTGTGATCACAACGTACAATCTGCTTGCCATCGAATATGGCCGTGATTTGAAGTCGGCTGGCTCGGTGAATTCGAAAACCCAAGGCGGCACGCTCAGCGATGTCAACCAGGTTCCTGTCACTGTCAACTCGACGCTGCAGCTGGTCAATTGGAATCGCATTGTGCTGGATGAAGCGCACATAATCAAGGACCCGAACACAGCCCAAGCAAAAGCTGCCTGCAGCCTGACGGGTGGGCGTCGCTGGGCGCTCACTGGCACTCCGATCCAGAATAAGCTTGATGGTTCGGTCTTGTTTGTTTTTGTTGTTGTTCTTTCTTTTTTTGAGTGCAGCTGTTGTTTTTTTTGAACCCCCAATTATTTCACAGATCTGTTCAGCCTCATCAAGTTCCTTCGTATTCAGCCGTTTTGCAACAAATCATCGTGGAACTCCCAGATCAGCCGACCAATCAAGTTCGACCAGAATTCCCTTGGTGTGAACCGCTTGCAGACGTTGATGAAAACAATTACACTGCGACGAACGAAAAATCAAAAAATCAACGGCAAGCCGATTCTGTCGCTTCCGGCACGAAAGGATGTTGTGAAGTATGTTGAGCTTGCTCAATCGGAGCAGGAGCTTTATTTGAAAGTGCACGGGAAAGGAAAGGCATTTTTTCAGCAGCTGAGGGAGAAGGGGTCTGTTATGAAGCATTACGTTCATTTACTGGAAATCATTCTGCGGATGCGACAAGTTTGTGTTCACAAGAGCTTGTTCAAGGATTGGGAGGAGCAGTTGAGCGCGTTGGGTATGTATGAGGTTTTGCTGTGGTTTTGTTCTTACCCGCTGTTTCTGCATGCGGCAAAACATCCAGACAAGCAAATGGAATCAATAATGGACGAAGTATATCCACCTTTGACATCGAAACGGGCACAGCATCTGTTGAGGCTCCTGCAAGAAGGCGGCGACGAGTCGTGCTCGAACTGCGGATCGTTCGTCGATACTTTCGTGAACGTCGCGGCCGGCACGGCCGACCGCCAGCAGGGTGGCGGCGGAAGTGGGGACAAATATTTTGACCCGAAGAAGGATGAGAGCAAAAGCCTCGGCGTGTCGAACTGCGGGCACTTGTTTTGCACCGCCTGCACAAAGTCTGTTAAAGCTGCGAGCTCGGCTGTGGGCGAATCGGCAACTTGTCCAATGTGCAGTTTCACGATCAGGAGCAATGACATCATGGAACTCAAGGAAACGGACGTGATGGAAGACGACGACTTGTTCTTCGACGCGTTGAACGCAGTTGTGGACTCCGACGGGCAAAGCACCAAAATTCGGGCCTTGATTGAGGATCTGGCGGTTGTGCGGCAACAGTGTGTGCAACAAAAGGATCGGCAAGTTAAGAGCATAGTTTTTAGTCAGTGGACAAGCGTTCTTGACTTGCTTCAGGTGGCGCCGTCTTATTTTGACTGTTTCCATACTTGTATGATAATTTTCCCTTCCAGACTCCGCTGCAAAACGCCGGATTCAAGTTTAAACGGTTAGATGGGAAGATGTCGCGTGCAGAGCGGAACGACGCAATGCAGAGCTTCAAGACAGATCCAAAAGTAACGGTGTTACTGATTTCCCTGAAGGCTGGAGGGGTGGGGCTGAATTTGACCGCGGCAAGTCGTGTGTACATCATCGAACCGTACTGGAACCCGGCAGTGGAATCGCAAGCAATCGACCGCGTGCACCGGATGGGCCAAACGCGCGAAGTGCACACGGTGCGACTCATCGCCAAAGGCACGATCGAGGAGAATATTCTGGAGCTCCAGCGGCGCAAGATGAAGCTTGCGGAGATGGCGTTCAAAGATGGACGGCCCGCGGGAGGGGACGACGATCTGCCCGACGGAAGCAAGGGGGGAAAGCGGCGAGATAATGCTCGTGAAAACAAGGAGGAGAACGCGCGCCAGCGAATGCTGGACTTGAACATATTGTTTTCATAATTTTGGAGGCACACTGAAATAAAGATTGCGTATATTGATAAGCAAACAATAAATAAAAATTCAGCGCGAGCTCTTGTACGTTGAATTGAATTTCGAAGAACTAGGTTCAATCAAAAGTTGGCAGTTCACAGGGTCGGTCTTGCGAAATCAGAAACTGTTCGCATTCGCAGGAATGAAGCATCAAAAATTCTTCATATTGCGAAGGATGCATTCGGTTGTTGAAGCTTTTCTCCCCATCCAATGCATGTTTTGTAGCTAGGGACGAAGCAAACTGAAAAATAAAATATTCGAAATCATGGAGTTTGATGGCGACCACAGCGACTCGACGGAAGACATGGAGTGTCCTCTGTGCATGGAGGAGATTGATGTCACCGACAAGTATTTTAAGCCCTGTCCGTGCGGATATCAAATCTGCCGATTCTGCTGGAACCACATCAAGGAAGACCTCAACGGGAAGTGCCCGGCTTGCAGACGGGACTACACCGAGGAGCAAGTGGAATTCAGGCCCGTATCTGCCGAAGAGTGAGTATCCGATCCCCGAGTTCTGCGGACCGTTAAAAACACAAACCTCAACAACGAACAGGCTCGCTCAAATAAAAAATGCAAAGAAACTCAGAGAACGTGAACGAAAAGAAATGGACAACGCGGCCCGCCGACATCTTGCAAACGCTCGTGTCGTACAAAAGAATCTTATCTACGTCGTGGGAATTCCCTCCCGTTTTGCGACAGAAGAGCATCTGAAGTCGAACGAGTTCTTCGGACAGTTTGGAAAGATTTCCCGGGTTGTCATCAACAGGAAAGGCCATGGCCACACGTCGGTTGTTTCGTCGATGTCGCCGATGGGCGTCTTTATCTTCTATGTGAAGAAAGAAGATGCAATCAGAGCAATCGAAGCCGTTGACGGCACCGTTTTTGATGGCAACAAAGTGCTGCGGTGAGTGTTGAGTAGTGTCTGCTGCACCCGGTCTCTGATGACTATTCAGGGTGACACATGGAACGACGAAATACTGTCAGTTCTTTCTTAAAAATCAAGCTTGCCAGCACACGGTTTGCCAGTATTTGCACGAGCCAGCGGAAGAGGCGGACACCTTCGCGAAAGAAGAACTCTCGTAAGTTTCCCTGCGAATCTTGCGGAACTTTGGCAGTGACGTATGTTCCAGACGACAAGCCTTGCGTGACCGCAACCCTCGGCCAGCACCGTTTCCGACATTATTGACATTCTACAAGAAAGACGTCGCGGACGAGAACCCTCTTCCAGCATCTGCTACATGGTAAGAGTCTTCTGCGTGTGCGCATCCTTGTCCATACGATTTTTCAGGGCAAAGCCGATTGGGTCTCAAAGAACTCTTTCATCGCCGGTGCCACCACCAACATATAACCATCTGGCGTCCACGGCACAGCCTTCGGATTCAGAGTATTCGGATTCAGATAGCGGCCGCCCAATGCAAAGCAACTTGATGGATCTGATTGTGGAGAAGAAGAAGAAGTCTAAAAAGCCGGCGAGCTCGTTGGCAATTGAGGCGACTGCTTCTCCCCAGTTAGTTCCATCTCCGCCTTCTCCCAATGCGCAGCAGGCAGTTCTGCAGACTGAACCAATCCCCCCCGGCTTATTCCCAACGAAGGCAGCTGAAGAAAGTGCTGCAAGCAACTCTTCCTCAGTGCTTGAGAAATCGCCTCCGCCACAGCAGGCGCCGACCGTTCCGGACGAAGACCAAATACTCGGATCTAAAGCGTTAAATGATGGAAACGATGAACTGGTTCCTAATTTGATTCGTCGCGGTCCGCCGAATTCAGCGTATGCCGTTGCTCGTAGAGCTGCCTTGGAAAATTTGGGACTGAAAGGACTCGATGCGAAGAAAGGAGCCGTTTCGATGTACAATATGGGATTCATTTTGCAACCGACTTACAACGGGCTCTTCGATCCTTTCACGAGCGATCCTTTGGCTTTAATTCGGGGTTCTTTCTTGGACGACGTGAATGCTGGTGCTAGATACGGAAAGGTTGATGCTGTTGAGGATCCAAACGTGAGTTATTTTGTCAAATTCGAAGACCCTCCCTCATCCACTTCACAGCGGGGAATGTATCAAAACTCAATGCCACAAATGGGGACTCCAGACGACGCTCGTTGGTTTGAGGGCTCGATGAATAAGACAGCTTTGTCTGAATTTCCTGTCGGAGGAGGTCAACAATGGACTCAACAGCAGATGCTTCGCGAACAGCAGCAATTAATCCGCGAGCAAGGGCTTAGTGAAAATGTTTTGCGACAGCAACAACTCGCTCGAAATGCACAGTTCATGAACGTGAACGCGTCAGCTGCGGCCAGGCAACAAGAGTTGCTTCTGTTGCAGCAACAACAGCGATTCCAACAGCAACAACAACAGCAATACCTTGGCGGTGCTAATCATGACGAGTTTCTTTCAGCATTTATGCGGGAGGCGCAGGTTCGCGAATCGCAAAATCAAATGCGGGAGCTTCAAGTTCGGGAACGCAATGCTGCGCTTCTGAATTCATCCATGGCAAACATGAGTCTGAAAACCGATTCTTTAAGTGGATGGAGTGGCGCTTCTGCTGCTGGTGGTTATGGTGAGCGCTTTATTCCAGCATTTCGACGGAACTTACAGATAAAGTGATAGACGTGTCTGGCCTGGGCGGAACCACAGTTGGGGGATCTGGTCCGACAGATATGCAACTCCAGATGGCGTTTTTGCAACGGGAACGGGAGCGGGAGCAAGAACGAATGATGAATGGTATTGCTCCGGCAGCACGGGATTCCTGGGAGCGCATGCAGATGCAGCAGCTCTTACAGCAGCAGCAGCAGCAGCAGCAGCAACAACAACAACAGCAACAGGGAGTCGCATCCCCATCTTCGCGAATGCAGGCTGCCGCAGCAGCAGCAGCCGCGCGCCGACGAGCGTTTCCGAGTTAGTGGGCTGGCATGATTTCGTCTCTGCACTTGGGGATTTTGAGTGTGTTTTTGATGTGGAGGAGATAAAAAGAAATTAAAATTGTTGAACTCGCAGTCCAAATTAGGTACCGTTTCTTCCAGCAATAAAAAACTCTGCCGAGACATGCAATTGAATGACGTTGGTGCTAACAGCTGCTTTGCAATAGCTGCAACTTACACTTGCAAGGTTGAAAATTGGTTCAATTCACTTTTGCGGATGTTGAACAAGAACGAAAGAGTAAGACGAACAGACATGACGCACGATCAAGAACGATACATACACACTTATATGTGAAGACTGTTGGAGCCCCGTGTCGAAACTCTTTGGAATTTGTGGGCAGACCTCACACTTGGGTTCTTCGGTGAAGTGTCAATGAGGTGTCTTTTGGATTGTAAAACTCTGGAAAAAAATGGCCGACGATTCTCAACAGGACATAGACATCGACTCTGTTATCGACAGGCTACTCGAAGGTGCCCCCTTCATGTCCTGCGCCCTGATCTCCTCCCCGAGTCGAGTCGCTCGCGGTCTCAAGCATCTCATCTCATCTCCCATGAGTCATCTCTAGCGTTGCCACCATGATCCTTTAATTAGAATCTTCCAAATCAACCCGCTGATATGCTTCTGCTTCATCTGTTCGCAGTGCGTGGCGGCAAGCCCGGTCGCCAAGTGCAGCTTGCGGAACACGAAGTTCGTTACCTGTGCAACAAATCGAGGGAGATTTTCATCAGCCAGCCCATCTTGCTGGAATTAGAGGCCCCCATCAAAATATGCGGTAACTCGCCACCTTCCTCATTGACTTGCTTGTTGGTTTTTGTTTTTTTTTGGTTGTTTGGTCTGTGGTTACTGCATCTTCATTTGGTCAAAATCCATTGTCTTCGTGAACGGGAATTTTTGGATGACATTGGCTGAATTTAATTTCAGGGGATATCCACGGTCAATACTACGATCTGCTGCGTTTGTTTGAGTACGGTGGCTTCCCGCCTGATGCAAATTACCTTTTCCTTGGAGACTACGTTGACCGTGGAAAGCATTCTCTGGAAACCATTTGTTTGCTGCTGGCATACAAGATCAAGTTTCCAGAAAACTTTTTCATTTTGCGCGGTAACCATGAAGCTGCGAGTATTAACAGAATTTATGGGTTTTATGACGAGTGTGAGTCAACTGTGCTGGTCTTTTGTTCACATCATTGACTTCTTCGGTCAGGCAAACGAAGATATAACATAAAACTGTGGAAGGTTTGCGTCGGCTTTCCTTTTTTCTGCAATTTTTTGATCTTCGTCACAGACTTTCACTGATTGCTTTAACTGCTTGCCAATCGCTGCGATTATCGACGAGAAAATCCTGACAATGCACGGTGGTCTTTCTCCAGATTTGCAGTCGATGGAGCAAATTCGTCGACTGATGAGACCGACTGACGTAAGTTTGTTTCTTTTTCTCGTCTTTACCTTTTGTGATTATGATTCGCGGCAGATTCCGGACACTGGTTTGGACTGGATATTTTTGCATTAGCTTAACGTGAATTCAGGACTTCTTTGTGACCTTCTTTGGTCAGATCCCAACAAAGACACCACTGGCTGGTCAGAAAACGATCGTGGTGTCTCCTTCACCTTTGGACCCGACGTTGTAACTCGATTTTTGCAAAAGCATGATTTGGACTTGATCTGCCGCGCTCATCAAGTTGTTGAAGACGGATATGAATTTTTTGCCAAAAGACAGTTGGTCACACTGTTTTCTGCTCCAAACTATTGTGGTGAATTCGACAATTCTGGTGCAATGATGAGCGTGGATGAAAGTTTGATGTGCTCTTTCCAGGTCAGTCTTATTCCCGGTTGGTTAAAAGGGCTGAATGTTTGTTCCGTTAGATTCTTAAGCCTGCCGAGAAGAAACAAAAGTTTTACGGGGGTGCAAACCGTCCAATCACACCACCTCGCAAAGGCGGTAAAAATAGCATAATGTAGTTTTCCTTTGCAGGAAAATGGTGTTATGTAGATAGAATGAATGAGGAAATCGGAGCATGGAGGGGATTTTGGTTCACAATTGTTTTTTCTTTTTCTTTTATGAAAACGTTACTTGCCGATGCGTGTTTTGTTTTAGCGATATCGTAGCAAGGCGGTTTGCAGCGAAGTTTTGTTTTCCCGAATGAAGTGCGTCCTTTTTGACGAAAACCTGATGGGAACCTTTTCTGACAGCGTCCAGGCCCAGTTCACGAGAGCTCTGGAAACTGGGCATTTGATCTTCACACCTAGCACGGTTATCTCAGTTCCTTGCGATGCTTTGAAGGTGCTCATCCTTCCGGTTGCACTCTCTGACAGACCATCGTAGTTCCAAATTCGCTTCGCTCCCAGTCTTGCGAAAAAGCCCACGGCGAGCCAGCAAGGATTCACTGCGCCAAAGCCAAAAGCAAATCCATTCTTAGTTCCGGAGCATGAGCTCCGTATAAGCGAGGAAATATTGGATCTTCCGACACATAATCTGCTGCTTAACAAATTTTCCGTTGTCGAAGGCCATCTCATTCTTGCCACGAAAAAGTGGGAAAGTCAGACGTGTTTGCTGAATGTGGGCGACTTTCGAGCCGCGTGGTCTTTGATGGTGAGAGGTTCATATTTAGGCTTCTACAACTGCGGACCATTATCCGGGGCAAGGTGCCTTCTATTTTTGCGCGATTGCCCGCCATTGACACGCTATTTCAGTGTTCCCCATAAACACATACAGTTCATTCCAATCGACCGAAACGAAATTCCGACCCAGCAGTTTTTTGACAAGATAAGAGAAGTAACGCAGCCTTTCTCTCAAGTCCAGTTACCTGAGTTCCCGTTCATGCACCGTGCTGTTTTATACGATGATTCTCAGGCAGAATCCGAATTCTTTGAGTCTCTGGCAGCGGCATACAAGCGCCTGTTGGTGGCAGCGTTTTCTGCGGCTGGGTTTGATTTTGAAAGGTCCGCAAACAACGCGGAATCTCCCGAGAAACCGGACGACATAGACACGCGTGAAGTTGTCTCGTACAACGTTGTTTTTACGCGCGAGTGGATGGTGGTGGTGCCGCGGCGTGCGGAGAGTGGGAATTGCGGAGTCAGCGTCAACTCGCTCGGATTTGCTGGGCAGGTGCTTGTGAAGAGCGAGGAGCAGCTGCGCATGTTGCAGCAGCCGGATGCGCTGCGGGCGCTGCTGCGGGACGTAGCATTTTGATGGCGGCGGGTTCGGCGCAAAAAAATCGATTGCGAATCTTCGGCACCTGTCAAGCCACTCCTACTCATCCTTCCATGGGCCTCCTCTCCCTCGGAACTCCCCTCGAATGGCACCAGGCCAAAACACATGCATCCCACATCCGCACTCATGGAATTCGCCAGTTCCTGAACATATGGGAATCTGTCAAAACAAGGCGCAGGGACAGGCTACTCTGGGGCGATGAGATCGAGTACATTGTCGTGACGTTCGATGCCGATGCGCGTGAAGTAAAATTGGATAATCGCGCTTACGACGTGCTGCTAGAGCTTGAGAACAAGGAGAAGGAAGCTGTGGATTCGGGGTTTGACTTTTTTCCACTGCAATTAATTCGAGCATTAACCAACGTTTGCGACAGACATTCAGTCGCATGGTCGTTCAAGCCCGAGTACGGTCGATACATGCTGGAAGGAACACCATCACGCCCTTACGGTTTTTCAATTGAAGATCTTCTTCAGGTTGAATCAAACATGAGGCAACGGCAAGTGTCAAGCTTATTGACTTATTTCGCCATAAACTGTTTCCATAACAGTCGTGCGATCGCCACAAGCTTGTTATCTTCAAACGAAGCCCTTATTTCCATGACTAGCTTTCCCCTTCTTGGCGTTAACACTTCGTCCACTTGCTCGTTTCTAGATCCACCCAGTGCTCCAACCGTCTCTGGTGGCGCTAGCAACAGTCTTTTTGTTCCAGATGAAGCCATCAACCCTCATCCGAGATTCAGGTTTGATTCCGTCAAGTTTCCATCGCTTTCTGAGAGTTTTCTCGACAGAACGTTAACACAAAACATCCGAGAGCGCCGCGGGTCGAAAGTAGCGATAAATGTGCCTATTTTCAGAGACAAGAACACGCCAAATCCTTTTCTCGAAGCTGCGCCGGCAAGTCTGCCGGACAACCCTTCGAACAGGTTGCCCGATTCAGTAAAGGACGCCAAACCAGACCACATTTACATGGATTGTATGTGCTTCGGCATGGGCTGTTGCTGTTTGCAGGTCACTTTTCAGGCTTGTAGTGTTGAGGAAGCAAGGAAACTGTACGATCATCTGGCGGTTATGACCCCAATCATGGTAAATTCGTGAAGTTCTTTAACAAAGCTCTAAGAGAAATCAGATGACACTGTCAGCGGGTGCCCCGATTTTCCGAGGCTACCTTGCGGATGTTGATTGTCGGTGGGACGTTATCTCGGCATCGGTGGACGACAGAACCGAGCAAGAGAGAAGCCTTGAAGTTTGAAAGTTTTTTGAAATTTTCTGTGCTTACGTCTTCTCTGCGAAACAGCCTTTAACAACGTCCCGATTCCAAATTCCGAAATCCCGCTATGCATCAATATCGACTTACTTATCGCCGGGGCCGAATTACTCTGGAGGGTGTTTGGCGGACCCAGACGTGTTCAGTCCACAGAAAACGAGTCTTGCTCCGCCGAAAGAATCGTTTTATGATCCCAAGTACAATGACATTCCCCTCGTTTTCGATAAGGATGTGTACAAAGAGCTCGTTGATAGCGGTCAGTTCTGGAACCTTCCAAATGACTTCCTGATTCCGACTCAAAGGAATCGACGATCTCTTGGCTAAGCATTACGCTCATCTGTTCATCAGGGATCCTCTAGTTGTTTTTGTGGAAAACCTGAATATTGATGACAAGACCTCCTCAGATCATTTTGAGAACATCCAAAGTACGAACTGGCAGACCATGCGCTTCAAACCGCCGCCACCTAACAGCTCTATCGGTTGGCGAGTTGAGTTTCGAAGCATGGAGATTCAATTGACAGATTTCGAAAATGCTGCATTCAGCATTTTTGTAGTTCTTTTGACTCGCACAATTCTGTACTTTGATTTGAATTTGTACATACCGTTGACTAAGGTGTTGTAGAAAGTCTCTTTTTTCACCCAGCATTTGCTGTGTCTGAATATTTTCGTGGCTTCTCAGGTGGATCTGAATATGAGCATAGGACAAAAACGAAATGCAGTGCTGGATCAGAAGTTTCACTTCCGAAAAAACATATTTGGAAACCTAGAGCGACGGCCGGCACGATTTGAGAACTTTTGCGTAGGTGACGACGATGATGTTACCGAGTTTTCGGTCGACGAACTGATCAACGGCAAAGCTGACGTTTTCCCTGGATTCATTCCGTTGATCCGTGCTTATTTGTCGGCGGTTCCGGGGCTGCCACTTTCAGTCTTGAAGAGCCTGAACGTGTATCTTGACTTCATTTCGAAGCGAGCAGCAGGCACGCTGCCCACTAACGCAAAATGGATGCGGGAATTTGTCTTGACGCATGCCGATTACAAAGGTGACAGTGTTGTTGGACAGTCGATTGCTTTCGACTTGCTGAAGAGGATTGATGAGCTGGGAAAGGTCGATGGGCAAGTTTCGGGACTCTCATGTTGATTGCGTCCATCTTGTCCAACTTCAAGCCAGCTTTTCGCGATTTTCTTATTATTCAGAAAACTTTCTGACTTCATTTTCCGTCGCTTTCATGGCTGCTTTCCGAAGGGTCGATTGCGGCTTCCCTCTCGAGAGTCCACTTGATAGTTTTTTTCCTTTTTTTTTGTTTTCTTTTCCAAAGAAAGTTAAAAAATCACCCATAGACAACAGTCGAACGCGGTTTGTTAAGGTGAATCGTTGCCAAAATGGCACAAATATGCTTCCGCAAAGAGATTTAGTCCTCGGGCGCATGTGGCTGATTGTTTGGTGCTGTGACAAACAACATCTCGAAGACGCCGAACAATGTCGCGTCCAGCATCGCGCGGCGGCAGCGTGCGCACGGTCGCCAGTGCCAGCAGCAGCACGAAGAGCTTGTCGACAAATGCGAGCGCCGCGAAGTCTACAGCGCGGCTGCCGGCGCTGCCCAGTAAGGCGCAAGAGAGCAAGGCGCCGTCAGCAACCAGCTCGGCACACGCGTCGCGACAACATAGCACAACCGCGCCAACGCGTCCGCCGCCAGTTCCCGTGTCAGCTTCAGCCAGTACACGTGCCAGTGCCGCAAGTCTCGCAACGACGGTCAAGAACGACGACCAACGCGATTCACAGCCGCGCTCCAAGCCGCAGACGCCCTCCAAGGCACAGACACCGTCCAAACCGAAGCAGGTGCCTACAGTGGCGGCGTTGGTGGCCACAACTACGCGTCCGGCGTCGTCGCTTCGCCAGGAGGTCATGCCAGAGAGCCCCTTGGCGGACCCGTTCGCAGACCCAGATCCGGAACAAACTACACCCCCGCCACCACCTCCATTTGCGAAGGCTCTGCCTGATGCACCGCAGTCTCGGTCTGCAAGCCACTTTGGCAACGCGCACAAGCTTGTCCCGATCCAGCACCAGCAGATCGCGTCGGCTATGGCCGCGAATGCCAGCATCGGTGGCACAGCCAATCATTCGCGCACATCCTCGGCCGCCTCATCTGTGTACGCCGCCCAGTCACCACTGGCGTACGACCAGCAGCATGCGGTCAGGGTCGCGGTTCGGCTGCGTGATGTTACCTCCAAGAACGCGAGCGGCCCGTCGTCGAGACCTGCAACGCCGTTGTCGGAGGCAGACCTCGGCCCAGATGGAACCCCCGCGCTTTGCTTATCGTCAAAGACCGGTTCAAACCGTATCGAGATCGTTGATCCGAAAGAAGGCGGCAAGGGTTCTAAAACGTTCAATTTCGACACAGTCTTCGGAATGGACGTCAAGCAAGAAACCGTGTACGGCAATGCTGTGGAGCCGCTCATCAGAAAATGCTTGGAAGGGTCAGGTGCAATTTATCGCTCCGTTTTGGTGAGCTTGTCGCGTTTAGGTACAACGGGTGCATTTTTGCGTACGGGCAGACTGCGGCTGGAAAGACGCATACAATGCAAGGCCCCGCACAACGTATCGCCGAATCGTTTTCCGAAAGCAGCGGCGCAAGTGTGCATCCGGACGTCGGCATAATATCGCGTGTCGTTCACCAACTCCACGATCATGTGAAGAAGAATCGTGGCAGAATCGATGAAGCCAGCGGCAATTGCATCGAGTTTGTCATTAAAGTTTCTTATCTAGAAATCTACAACGAGCAACTGATTGACTTGATGGTTGACAAAGACAAGCAAGGTTCGGTGACCAATTGTCCCTTGATATTTTAGAAAGCTATTTTCCTCAGAATCACTGAAAATTCGGATGGAGCCTGGATCAACTTCGGGGAAAGATCTTTATGTTCAAAATCTTAGTGAACGTTACATTAACTCTTTGCATGACTATCTCAAAATTCTGACAATTGGAGCGAAAAATAGAAGCGTAGGCGAAACAAACATGAACGAAACTTCGTCCAGAAGCCATGCAATACTGACAATAACAATTGATCAATATCTCGTGGAACGTAGAGCACCAGAACTGTCAGCACTTGGTAGAGCAGAAAGCGTTAGCTCGTTGGCACCAGAGCACATGACCCCGGAAGAACACTCGCCAGAAGTCCTTCAAAAAATTGGAATGGGTCGCAAAAGATCAAAAATTCACTTGATTGACCTAGCAGGTATTACTTTTTACATACCCATTTTGTTGCAATGGCGAATAATTCTTCTGTCCAACAAGGTTCTGAGCGTGCAGACTCCACAGGGGCAACAGGGATCCGTTTGAAAGAAGGATCCCAAATAAATCAGTCTCTTTCAGCTTTGGGAAACGTCATCAGTGCCTTAACAACGCCAGCAACAAAACCGCAACATATTCCTTACAGAGACTCAAAACTGACTTATCTCCTTAGCGATTCTCTTGGAGGAAATGCACTGACTCTGATGATCACTTGCTGTAGTCCGACGGCAAAAAACTACAGTGAAAGTTTAAGCACTCTCAGATTTGCTGAGCGAGTCAAAAAGGTTATCAACCAAGCTGTGGTCAACATGGATCCTTATCTGTTGAGGATTGCTGAGCTTGAAGCGGAAGTGCTCAGGTTGAAAATTTTGCTCGCAAACTGCACTTGCGGATCAAGACAGAACACAGAGGCCACTGGACAAGATCTTGATATCTATGAAAATGGAGAATCTTCAATTAGTGAGCATTCCCTAAATAAGCATGCTACCACAAACGATCATTTCATGACTTCGGCATTAGTGTCCTCCGATGTTGAAAATGAACCGAATGGCAGAAACAAAGAAAAGCACTGGGAAGAAAAACAATTAGCAGGGAACAAGGGGCAAATGCCACCGAGGAAGCAGTGGTGGACTCTTTTGATCGATAAACTTCGAAACCCGAGAGCGACAGGAGGATGCTGCGCCGCGAAGGGACGAAGAGTAGGGGTGGAAACCGTCGATAGTTACAGATAATAATCTGCTAGTTCATTTTCAGTACATTCCATTTGGATAAAACATTAAAAACCTTTTTCCACAATTTTTTATCTTGGCGGCAACTTAAAAATCAGAGTGTCACAGAACGAATACTAGCAGTGACAGCACGTGTCAGCAAATGCCAAAATTTTCCGGACTATTAGTATCCATCGGGAATGTGCGGCGGATGCGGTGCGGGCGTCCCACTTCTCAATGCTGTTGGTGAGTTGCTCAAAGAAGTTGAAATTTCTGCAAAGTAGTTGGATCTTTATTTCAATCCGCGACTGTGGATGGTAAAAGCGGGATGATTATGACGCGACCCGAAGATGGACAAAAATTTCTGTTGACGAAATTGTCCTCGTCGGAGGATCGACAAGAATTCTTAAGGTTCAAAAACTTATATGGACTATTTTGAACAAGTCTATCAATCTCGCCGAAGCAGTAGCGTATGGAGCAGCTGTTCAGGCGGCAATACTGACAGGAGTGACATCCGAGAAAACCGATAGCATGATTCTGCTCTCGCTTGGAGTTGAAACTAGCACTGATCAAGCGCAACACGGTGATTCCAGCGAAAAAGTCAGAAACATTTTCGACATACGCCGACAACCAACCGGCAGTGACAATCCAGGTATACGAAGGAGAGCGTACGAGAACGAAGGATATTAATCTATTGGGAAAATTTGAATTATCCGGTATTCCCGCGGCGCCCCGCGGCGTTCCAAAGATAGAAGTAACCTTTGACATCGACGCCAACGGGATCTTGAATGTATCAGCTCAGGACAAGTCTACTGAAAAGCAAAACAAGATAACGATTACGAACGATAAAGGTCGACTGTCCAAGTAAGATATCGACCGCATCGTTTCTGAAGCCGTAAAATTCAAAACCGAAGACGAAGCAGTTGCAAACAGGATTCATCAGAAGAATTCCCTCGAGTCTTACGCGGATAGTCTGCGTAACACTCTTCAAGACGATACCTTGGCAGGCAAACTGAATGCGGATGACAAAAGAAAATTGAACAAATCTATTGACGAAACGATCAAGTGGCTTGACATGAACCAAGAGGCTGCAAATGATGAATATGAACATTACCGGAAGGAACTGTAGAAGGTAGCTAATCCGATAATGATGAATATGCATAGAGTTTTCTTCCACGATATATACTATAGACGAGATCCAGAGTTTAAGTTTTTCATGCGTGAAATCGGTGCACGAACATTGCGCGGTCTTTCTCCATGAAGATGGACGCGATCTTTTTTCTACTGAGCTGGTTTTTTGAACTATATTCATTGGTGCAAGTAAATCTCACTTCATTTTACAAGCATGCCTGATCACTTTTGATTCTGTTTGGCACAAACACTCCGTCTTTGATTAGGCTTCAGGAATAGTTTGTGAGCACTCATATGTTTCCCAGTCGTGGATTTCTATTTCATTTCTGGTTATGGTTTTTGAGTGATGGAGGTGGGTTTGTCGAGATTGACAATTTGAATAAATTTCTTTCTTGAAGCCAGAGATCTGAGTCCCAGAATGGGAGAAGAGAAGCCACCGACTCCCAAAGGTAAAAAGGACGGAGACGAAACCGAAGTTGTCGTCCATGTGGATCCCAGGTCATACTGGTTTGAAGATCGAGTCTGTAACGCGTTGAAGATCAAAAATGACAAGTTCAAAAAGATGCTCACATTCCCAGAAAACATGTGAGACCTTGTTTGGGATTCATGTTTTTATCTCCTTAATCGTTTGCCAGAGAGATTTTTGGCCAATTTTTGGAAAAGGAGCACAACACACTCCTTTTTTACCTGAACCAAAAAGAAGAGCTCATTCCAGCAGTCATATTCCCATCTCAATTGAAGAAAAAGTCTGTGTATTTTCTGAAAAAGAACCTGGGGCAACCTGTTGCAGAAATGGACAAGGAACTAACTATTGGAGATCTTTCAGCCAACCCGCTGGAATTTTTGTCCACACTCCTTGAAGAAGTATATTTGCCGCTTTTAACAAACCCCAAAAATCTAGAGTCGTGGCCTGAAGTGGTCGCTAACGACGTTTTGAGGCATTTTCATCAGCTAAATGGGGCTGTTTACGTTATTTCAGGAAAAGCAAAAGTTAGAACTTTCAACGAATCATTGATTGATAAACAGTTTCTTTAGGGAAAAACAATGCTTCCTCTTCCCCATGGCGCTCCTATGAGTTCTGGATCAAACAAATCTATTTTACACACACTCGAATCTGCAGTCATAGACTGGACACATCAAATAAAAGAAGTAATAAAAAGCAACTCCGCAGCACCCTTAGAAGAGGGATTGAATCCGGGTCCTACGTTTGAAATAGACTTTTGGGCAGCGAAAGCGACGAATCTGAAATCAATCCACCAGCAACTCACTGAGGAGAAAATTCAGAAAATTGCCAAAGTACTGGAGACAAGCAACAGCACGTACTATCCTGCATTTAAAACAATATTTGACGAAGTTGTATTTGGTGGGATTTTCATTGTGGAGTTTTACTAAATGATCATATAAGCTCTGGATGAAGCCAACGACATAAGTACTTATCTCAAAACATTACGCCCAAGTGTCGAAAGATTAACTGGAGCATCCGAATTTGTCGAACTTGTCCAAATTTTCCCTGGGATGTTGAGAACTTTAGCTTTAATTTGGGCGTACAGCAAATACTACAATACTCCAGCGCGGCTGAGTATAATCCTTCAAGAGATTTGCAACGATATCATTGAGCAAGCACGAGCTTTTATTTCTCCTTCAGAAATATTCACGGCAGAGCCTGAAGAAGCTGCCGAGAGATTGCGATTAGTCCTGAGAGTTAGCAGCGCGTTCAAACAGACTGTTTTCGAAAACAAGGCTGACATGGCTGACTCCCCACGTCCATGGAATTTCGACTCAAATATCGTTTTCGGTCGACTGGAACGATTTGAATTTCGTGTTCAACAGATATTAAACCTTTTTGAATGTGTTATAGAATTTAACAGACTGGAAAAAATTGAAATTGGCGGAACAAAAGTTGAGTTGAATCGATTGATCATACATCATTCTTAATTTGTTTGTTTAGGGGAAAATTTTGAGCAGTCAAATTGTAACAATCTTCACTGAATTTCAAAGCGCACTGTCAGCATTCAGCAAGCTGAAGTATGACTGTTTAGATCTGTCTTTATCAAACTTTGAAAAGGATCTGGGAAATTTTCATGTGACGATCACAGATTTGGATCGAAGAATTGGGTAAGATCTTTTCCAGAAATACCATATCGTAACTCGCTCCAAGCACCATCTTGTGCCAGTCCTTTGATGAATGTTCTGGAATGCATTCATGCTTTCGGCTCCTTGAGTCATTTTCAGGTCTTCTGAATCGACCAGTCATTCAACAAGATTTTGAAAAGAAGTATTTCAATTTATTAAAATCATACAGTCAGGATTTAGATGATGCCAACGCTATCTTTTTGAAATTCAAAGATAATCCACCAATACATTACAATATGCCACCTGTTACCGGAGCTGTCGCTTGGGCTCATGAATTAAAGGACAGAATCGGTAAATCAATGGAAAAACTCAAGACAGTACGTGATTTATAAATTCGTTTAATACTCACTCTAACTTCCTTAATAGTTGAACCACAGCATTATGCATAGTGAAGAAGCCAACATTGTCAAAAACAAATACGCAGAACTGATTGCAGCCCTGGATGGATATGAAAAGACCGTGTATGACAGTTGGGCAAATGCAATTATTGATGAGTCGGAGCAAAATTTGCACAAACCGTTACTAGTGAGATCGAACGAATTATTAGAGGTCAATTTCGATCCAAAAGTTGTTGCACTCTTGCGCGAAGTAAAATATTTTGCTTCCCTGACAGTCACAGTGCCTGAAGCAGCAGCAGCAATTTTCGCAAAGTCGGAAACATTTAGAAAGTACATTTATTCACTCGAACATATCTCGGGAATGTACAACGGCATAAGAACCTCCACGTTGGATGTTGAGCGTCCGCTTATTGAGGGGAAGGTTCTTGCCATAGATCAACAGATTGAGGAGGCCTTGACTGTTCTGAACTGGAACTCGCCCACAGTTGAAGATTACATTTCATCCATTTCGCAAAGTGTTGGAAACTTAAATTCAATTTTGCAACTTGCGAAAAATAATGTGATGCAGATACAAAAAATTATGAAAGTTTGGGCCAACGCTCCTTTCATTGAAAGGAAAGACGGAAAGAAATTGCTGAATATGGAAGAAAAGGAAGCGAAAATGAATGCCGTCTACGAGATGGTGAAAAGAGATTCCCAAACTATTCACAATTTGGTGAAGCAGACTGGCGAAGTCTTGGAAGCAGAAACATCAAGCGAAATTTGGATGAACTACTTAATTTATGTTGACAATATAGTCAGAGAAGGATTCTGGACAGCTGTAAAAACCAGTCTGGACTATTTGGCAGAGAATATGGACAGAGATCGAATGTCTGGAAAGGAATTGGGACCTCTCCTTGAAGCAAAATTGGAATTAGACAACGACGCTCTCCTATTCACTCCAGGAATGGCAGAAGGTATGAAACTCAATGGACATAAAATTTGACCTGTGTTATGCAGATTCACGTGATGGGCTGTTGGTCATTATTTCCCAGCTGATGGATGATATTTACGAAATCTCGTCTCTTATGTCCCGAGTTGCACCTCAAAAATTGCCTCCAGCAAAAAAATCGGTTCGCCGCAGGATTATTGAAGATGGTGAAGAAGGAGACAACGAAGAAATTAATCCAGAAGAAGAGGAAAAGCAACTTCGTCGTGAGGAAATCGAGAATTCGACCTACTTAGGCGAGATGAACAGAGACGAAAAACTCGCCAACATACGGCAAGAGATATCGAATAGAGTTGCTGTTATCATGGAAGAATGCACAGCATACAAGGATGGGTATGAACAATACGCGTATTTGTGGACAGAAAATCGTCAGGACTACATGAGGAGCTTTCTTCAAGCGGGAAAAACCGAAGAAGAGAAAGCACACGAAAACGATGAAGATCAGCCAATTCAACTGGAAAAGTTTGAAACTGAAATAAGAAAGTTCGAAGCCATTCATAAAACTGTCATGGTGAGCCTTTGATCTTACACTACATTACAACTTTATCATTCAGGCAATCGATCCGGAAGTGCTCGTTCAATCTTGGTTTCGGATTGACGCTAAACCTCTTAAGCAAAGCCTGAATGTTGTCGTCAAAAAGTGGTCGTATACTTTGACTAAGCATTTATCCGACCAGGCCGTTGCTACATTGAATAATTTAAATGCCTTTGTGGTAGCAACTAAAAAAGGACTGCTTGCTCCCATTGCAGAAGGGGATTACTCAGCCTTGATTGCATCTATGGGACTCCTTCATGCTGTCAAACACCGGATGGCATACATTGATGGTATGTTTGAGCCACTTCGGAAAACTATAAACGTTCTTCGAACGTTTGGCGTTGAAATGCCGGATGAAATTCATAAGCTACTTGCTGACTTACCGGAACAATGGTCGGATGTTACAAAGCGCTCTGTTGCGATAAAAGACCAAGTTGCTCCTTTGCAGGCAAAAGAAGTTGATGTACTGCAGCAGAAATGCAACAGATTCGAATCCAAGAACCACGAGTTTCGGGAGCAGTTCAGAAAAAAGGCGCCGTTCAAATTTGAAATTGGTTGCGATAGGGCTTATGATTTAATAGACCAGTGCCATATGGATGTCCTCGCTATGGAACATGAAGCGCAAGGCATAAAAACGTCCTGCGAGCTATTCGAGTTGAACGTTCCAAATTACAAGCAGCTTCTGGATTGCCGACGAGATATTGGAATGATGAAGTCAGTGTGGGATGTCGTATCACTTGTAACATTTATGTTTGAAGAGTGGAGAACAACGTTGTGGACAGAGATCGATACCGATTCCATGGAAAACAGATGCCGCGATCTCGGAAAAGAGTTAAGAAGGATGGACAAAGAGATCAAAGGCTGGGATGTCTACACAGGGCTTGATCAGATGGTTAAAGATATGATCACCAGTTTACGTGCCGTTGGGGAACTTCGAAGCCCTGCTATCCGTGAACGCCATTGGAAACAATTGATGAAAACAACCGGAGTGACATTTGTACTGACCAAAGATATGAAGTTCCAGGATTTGCTGTCTCTCCAGCTGCATAAATTTGAGGACGATGTCAAAAATATTGTTGATAGGGCAACCAAAGAATTGTCAATGGAAAAAGTCCTAAATGACCTTTCCAAAACATGGGCAGTCATGGAATTTACTTACGAAATTCAAGAGTCAACAAAGACTGCGTTATTGAGGTCGTCTGAAGAACTCATAGAAACACTTGAAGACAACCAAGTTATGCTGCAAAACATGATGAGCTCGAAATTTGTGGCTCACTTTGAAAGCCAAATTAGCAAGTGGCAAAACACCTTGTCGACTGTGGACAGCGTGACAACTTTGTGGCTCGAAGTCCAGCAGACATGGAGTCACTTGGAAAATATTTTCATGGGTTCGGAAGATATCCGAGCACAGTTACCCGAAGACTCAAAAAGATTCGATGGAATCGACTCAAGGTACAAAGAGCTGATGGCTGAAGCCTGCAAAACGCCGAATGCGGTGGAAGCTTGCATGAAAGAGGGGTTATTTGAGGTCTTGGAAAAGTTGCAAAGTCAACTTGCACTATGCGAAAAATCGCTTGCAGAGTACTTGGAAACAAAACGGCTTGCTTTTCCTAGATTCTACTTTGTTTCTGGATCAGATCTGCTGGATATTTTGGCCAAAGGAAACATGCCTATAGAAGTGGCGATTCATTTGGCAAAGCTGTTCGACAGTATCGCTAGATTGGAGTTCAAAAAGAACGAAAACGGGGATTTCACGAAAACTGCCATTGGAATGTATTCGCAACAGGATGAGTTTGTTGCGTTTTCTGAACCTTGTGAATGTACCGGTATGATGACGAGCTGTCTTTTGTTCCGTAGTTAACAGCATTCACAGGTGCTGTTGAAGTTTGGCTTAATCGTCTTGTCGATTCAATGCGGAAAACGTTGAAGCACTTACTGGGAGAAGGTGTGTCCACTTACGAAGAAAAGCCACGTGAGCAATGGATATTTGATTTCCCGGCCCAAATCACCTTGGCTGGATCTCAAATATGGTGGACAACTGAAGTTAACGCTGCTTTCGCAAGGTTGGAGGAAGGCTACGAAAACTCCATGAAAGACTACTACAAAAAGCAAGTCAACCAATTGACTGCCTTGATTTCACTTATTCAAGGAGAGCTGTCCAAAGGAGATCGTCAAATGATCATGACTGTTTGTACGCTTGATGTCCATGCACGTGACCAGGTTGCAAAGCTCATTCAAGAAAAAGCCGAAAATGCCCAATGTTTCAGCTGGCAATCGCAATTACGTCTTCGATGGGATGACATGGAAGGAGATTGCTTTATCAACATTTGCGATGCCATTTTTCGTTACAACTACGAATATCTTGGAAACACTCCACGTTTGGTTATCACTGCGCTAACAGATCGATGTTATATCACCCTGACACAAGCATTGCATCTCATCCTTGGTGGAGCCCCCGCAGGTCCTGCTGGAACAGGAAAAACGGAAACGGTTGGAATTCTTGTTCCTAAAATTTCTAAATTGCTTGCAGGTGAAAGATTTAGGCAAAGCACTTGCAATCATGGTTTATGTATTCAACTGTAGTGAGCAAATGGATTACAAATCAATTGGAAACATTTTCAAAGGACTGGCGCAATCTGGCACTTGGGGCTGCTTCGACGAGTTCAACCGAATATCAGTTGAAGTATTGTCTGTTGTAGCAACTCAAGTGAAGTCAATCCAAGATGGTCTCAGATACAAGAAAGCACGGTTTATGTTCCAGGGTGAAGATATTAGCCTTTGTAGAACAGTAGGCTATTTCATCACTATGAATCCTGGGTACAATCGCAGCTTTCACTATTGGCAAACTCATTTGTATTCAGATATGCTGGACGTACAGAGCTTCCGGAGAACATCAAAGCATTATTCCGCCCGTGTTCGATGTGTGTACCGAATCTGGAACTCATTTGCGAAATCATGTTGATGGCAGAAGGTATTTGTGCTGTAATATCTCCCAATTTTCTGAGATATTTCCAAAATACGCACACAAAGGATTTATCGAAGCAAGCTCTCTTGCTAGAAAATTTAACACACTATACAAACTGAACAGAGAGTTGCTGTCAAAACAAGATCACTATGATTGGGGACTTCGTGCAATTAAATCAGTCCTTGTCGTCGCCGGATCTCTAAAACGAGCTGATCCTCACGTGAATGAAGAAAACGTTCTGATGAGAGCTCTACGTGATTTCAACTTACCAAAAATTGTCAACGACGATTTGCAAGTTTTCATGGGGTTGATTGGAGACTTGTTCCCAAAAATCGAAGTGCTGAGAAAAAGAAATGAAAAGCTGGAAGAGGAAATCCGAAAAGCCACAATTGAAAACGGCCTTCAAGCTGAAGAGATTTTTGTATTAAAATGCGTGCAACTGGAAGAACTGCTTGCTGTTAGACACTGTGTTTTCATTATCGGAAATGGAGGAACAGGAAAATCTCAAATTTGGAAGATGCTCTCCAGAACTTACATGTAAGGTTGACATGAAGGAATTTTTAACGGTATTCCAGTAACATGGGACGAAAATGCGTCGTCGCTGACTTGGATCCAAAAGCTGTTAGTACCGACGATCTTTTTGGTTGCATAAACCCCGCAACGCGAGAGTGGAAAGACGGACTTTTTTCATGTATTTTGCGTGATCAAGCGTCAATGCCTGGCACAGATCCAAAATGGATGATTTTAGACGGTAATTAATTCATCTTGTTTTAGAAACTCATCTTACTTCAGGGGATATCGATCCGAATTGGATTGAGTCTCTAAACACGGTAATGGATGATAACAAAATGCTAACTCTCGCATCCAACGAGCGTATTCCGTTGAAACCGTATATGCGTTTAATTTTCGAAATTGGGGATCTGAAATATGCTACTCCTGCCACAGGTAGCTTCCAAAAACTTTAATTAAATGAAATTTTCAAAGCAAATATTAGTTTCAAGGGCCGGAATTTTGTATCTGAACATTTCTGACCTTGGGTGGAATCCATACGTTCAATCATGGCTTGACAAGCGAGAAGACCCGTCAGAAAAAAACAGCTTATCAGTATTGTTTGACCGTTATGTCAACGTCACTTTAGAAGCCCTAAGAAGTGGAAAATTCAAAATGGCACACGTCGAAGAGTTCTCATTGGTCGTCGCACTTTGCAATATTTTGGAAGGTCTTTTGACACCACAAAATACGCCTAAGGGGTGCGATAAAGAGTGGTTTGAAATATACTTTGTATTTGCAGCTGTTTGGGCATTTGGTGGGCCTATTTTCCAAGATCAAATTGTCGACTACCGGCTCGAATTTTCGAAATGGTGGAATGGAGAGTTCAAAACGATCAAATTCCCGCCCGGTGGCACTATTTTTGATTATTACGTTGATCAAGAGACTAAGAGGTAAGTTCGTACATTGTGCCACGTCTAATTTTCGAAAAGATTTCTGCCATGGACGGAACGAGTTCCAGTTTATGAATACGACCCAGATGTTCCTCTTTCTTCAGTTCTCGTTCACACAGCTGAGACGACTCGAATTCGGTATCTATTGGATGTTCTTGCTGACAACGGAAAGCCAGTTCTGCTGATCGGGTACGTCTGGATATCTCCTTGTCTTTGCTTATTTACTACCGTCAACAGAAATGCTGGATGTGGAAAAACGGTGCTGATGCAAGACAAATTGTATTCGTACGGAGAAGACCGATTAATAGTTAATGTCCCTTTCAACTTCTAGTAAGTTACATTTGCAAAATCTTTTCTCAATTTCTTCAAGTACAACTGCATGGTCATTACAAACAATTCTCGAAAAACCACTGGAAAAGAAAGCAGGGCGAAATTATGGGCCGCCAGGAAGCAAGAAGCTGATTTACTTTTTGGACGATCTAAATATGCCTGAGGTTGATAAATACGGAACTGCGTCGCCGCACACTCTTCTTAGACAGTACTTAGACTACCGTCACTGGTATGATCGGGCGAAATTAACCCTGAAGGAAATACATAACTGTCAATACGTGGCTTGTTTGAATCCTACTGCCGGATCTTTTACTATATCAGGACGGCTTGGTCGCCATTTTGCAACATTTTCGGTGAATTTTCCTGGAACTGAATCTTGCCAGAGTATCTATTCTCAGATTCTTTCCGCACACCTCAAAATGTTCCCAAACAATATCGCCAAATTGGGTGACAAGCTTGTATCGGCGACATTGGCTCTCCACAAAAAAGTAGCTTCATCGTTCTTGCCGTCGGCTGTAAAGTTTCACTACATTTTCAACTTGCGAGATTTGTCGAACATATTTCAAGGAATTCTGTTCTCCAACAAGGAAACCCTTAAGGAGCCAATGGATCTTGTTCGATTGTGGCTTCACGAAACAACTCGAACATATTCAGATAAAATGGTGGAATTCTCTGACTCAACGCAGTTCCAGAAATTCCAACAAGACATCGTGAAGAAAACTTTTGACGACATGGACCAAGCAGCTGTGAACACCGAGCCAATTTTGTTCACTCATTTTGCTGCTGGAATTGGGGAGCCAAAATACGGCCAAATCAAGGAATGGGCACATATAAAACGTTTACTGGACGAGGCGCAAACCCAATACGAAGAAACAAATGCGGCGATGAACTTGGTTCTTTTCGAAGACGCTATGTCTCATATTTGCCGGATTAACCGAATCCTCGAGAGTCCTAGAGGAAACGCCCTTTTGGTCGGAGTCGGCGGGTCCGGAAAACAATCGCTTTCAAGGCTGGCCGCTTTCATTTCCTCAATGGACGTCTTCCAAATAACCATCAGAAAAGGATATGCAATTAACGATTTGAAAACAGACTTATCCGCATTGTACATGAAGACCGGGGTCAAAAAACTTCAAATTATGTTCTTACTGACAGATTCACAAGTCGCGGATGAAAAGTTTCTTGTTTTAGTAAACGATATGCTTGCCTCCGGAAACATTCCAGGGTTGTTTCCAGACGAAGAAGTAGATAACATTATCAATGCAATGAGAAACGAAGTGAAAGCTCAAGGATTGCAAGATACGCGAGAAATTTGCTGGGATTGGTTTATTAAAACTGTGCGAAGAAACCTTAAAGTGGTACTCTGTTTTTCGCCAGTCGGAAACACGCTGCGTTCAAGATGTCGCAAATTTCCAGCAATTGTCAACTGCACCATGATCGATTGGTTCCATGAGTGGCCTGAGGAGGCTTTGACATCTGTAGCTACCAGATTTATTTCGACTTGTGATCTGGTTCCTGAATATCTTAAGGTTCCAGTCACAAAGTTCATGGCTTTTTGTCATCAATCTGTAAACGCAGTTTCTCGAAAGTTTTTGATCAACGAAAAGAGATACAACTATACCACTCCTAAATCGTTTTTGGCACTTATTAGTCTGTACAAGGAAATGCTTGAGCGAAAATCGACTGAGCTCACAAGAGCTATGGATCGCTTGGAAAATGGATTGACAAAGCTCCAATCCACCGCCTCGCAAGTCGACGATTTAAAAGCCAAGCTTGCATTCCAGGAAGTTGACTTAAAAGCTAAGAACGAAGAAGCTCTTCGGCTGATCGAAAGGGTAGGAATAGACACCGAAAAGGTCAACAAAGAAAAGGCGATTGCTGCGGAGGAAGAAAAGAAAGTTGACGCGTTCACAAAAGAAGTTCAAGAGAAAGCTGCATCATGCGAAAATGATCTTCGTGCGGCTGAGCCTGCTCTTGCAGCTGCAGCAAATGCTTTAAATACTTTGAACAAGGCCAACTTGACGGAATTGAAGTCCTTTGGTTCACCATCGCAGGAAGTTGTGAACACAACGGCAGCTGTCATGGTTCTCTTGTCTCCACCTGGAAAAATTGCCAAAGATAGAAGCTGGAAAGCCTGCAAAAATATGATGGCAAAGGTTGATGCTTTTTTGGAGTCTCTCATCAACTTTAACAAAGAAGGAATTGATTCTTCAAACCTTGAAGCATTGCAACCGTATCTCAACGATCCCAACTTCAACGAGGAATTTATGAAAAGTAAATCTCTTGCTGCTGCTGGTTTGTGTTCATGGGTTGTCAACGTCGTCATGTACTACCACGTGTACTGCGATGTGGAACCGAAACGGAAAGCATTGGAAGCAGCAAATAATGAGCTTCAAATTTCACAAGCTCGCTTGAGAGACATTCAGAGCAAGATCGGCGAGCTCGACAGGAATTTAGCTGATCTGAAAGCCAAATTTGAAAAAGCCACCGAGGACAAATTAAAATGTGAAGAAGAAGCCAAGTCGACGCAAGACACTATTATCCTTGCAAACCGTCTTGTGAACGGACTCGCATCCGAAAAGGTTCGTTGGAGCGAGGCTGTTGGAAAATTTAAAGAGCAGGAAAAAACGTTGGCTGGTGACGTTCTACTGTCAGCAGCTTTTGTTTCTTATGTCGGATGCTTCAGCAAAAGGTACAGAGAAGAATTGCTGCAAGACACGTGGCTTAAGAATTTAAAATCTGATGAGAACAATAACGGGAAAATTCCGCTATCGGATGATGTGGATCCGTTAACAATACTGACATCAAGTGCAGAAGTAGCGAAATGGAACAACGAAGGCCTTCCAACAGATAGAGTTTCAGTGGAAAATGCTTCCATGGTCACCTCCTGTAAACGATGGCCTCTCATCATCGACCCACAGTTGCAAGGTGTCACGTGGATAAAAAACAGAGAAGGTGCTGCCCTTAAAATTGTTCGCCTTGGTGCTCGTGGCTATCTGGATTTGATAGAAAAGGCAATATCTGCCGGAGATCCTATTCTCATTGAAGATATTGCAGAAAGTATTGACCCAGTTTTGAATCCGTTACTTGGTCGCGAAACAATTAAAAAGGGAAAATATGTAAAAATGGGAGACAAGGAAGTGGAATATGATCCAAGATTCAAAATGATCCTGCAGACTCGTCGAGCAAACCCCCATTATCCACCAGAAATACAAGCACAAACCACATTGATCAATTTTACGGTTACATTAGCCGGTTTAGAAGATCAGCTGTTGGCAGATGTTGTGAATATTGAACGTCCAGACCTGGAACGCACAAAAGCCGAATTAACCAAGCAACAGAATGAGTTCAAAATTAAACTCACAGAATTAGAAGATGCTTTGCTGTTTCGCCTTTCGTCAGCGCAAGGAAACTTTCTTGGAGATACTGCACTTGTCGAAAACTTGGAGACCACAAAACGCACTGCCACTGAGATCGAGCAAAAAGTCGAAGATGCAAAGAAAACCGAACGTAAAATCAATGAAACTCGAGAGCTCTATCGACCGGTTGCCGCGCGCTCATCTCTTCTTTACTTCCTCCTGAATGATCTTTGGCAAATTCACCCGGTGAGCATCTTTTTTCTGCCCAAACACACAGTGACAGCACTTGTCAGATGTACCAATATTCCCTCAACGCCTACAAAGTGGTATTTCAAAACGCGATTGAACGAGCTGATGCCTCCGAAGATATAAAGGAGCGTGTTCTCTTGCTCATAGATTCAATCACGCATTTGGTTTTCATTTACACGACAAGAGGCTTATTCGAACGGGATAAGCTAATTTATCTGGCTCAGATGACTTTTCAGATCCTTGGCGCCCAAGATGACATGGATCCCGTAGAAAAGGACTTTCTGCTCAAAGGGCCTCGTGTTCCAAACATAAATAGTCCCTTTGATTGGCTGAGTGCACCAAGTTGGCAAATGGTGAAAGCGTTGTCCAACCTTGAACAATTCCGATCCTTAGCGTCCGATATTGAAGGTTCTGCAAAACAATGGAAAAAATATTGTGAGAATGAATGTCCGGAAAGCGAGAAACTGCCGCAAGAATGGAAAAACAAGTCTGCATTGCAAAAGCTTTGCATTTTAAGATGTCTGCGTCCGGACAGAATGAGTTATGCTGTGCGGAATTTCATCGGCCAAAAGATGGGTGCCAAGTACATGGACTCCTCCCGGATTCCGCTGGCAAAGTCATACGAAGAAATGAAACCCGCAACACCAATATTCTTCATATTGTCGCCAGGAGTTGACCCCGTGAAGGAAGTCGAGGCTTTAGGCCGAACGATGGGTGTATCGGAAGACAATCGCAACTTCCACAACGTTTCACTTGGTCAAGGACAAGAAATTATTGCCGAGCAAAAACTTGATATTGCATACAAAGAAGGTGGCTGGGTTATGTTGGAAAACATACACTTGGTGGCGAAATGGCTTCCTATCCTCGAAAAGAAGCTGGAAGCGCTGTCAACAGGTTCTCATCCGGAATTCCGAGTATTTTTGTCTGCTGAACCAGCAGGAGATCCTGCGTATCACATCATACCTATTTCTATTCTGCAAGCCTCTATTAAAATCACCAACGAGCCACCAACGGGAATGCAAGCGAATATCCATCGAGCACTGGATAACTTCACCCAAGAATCGCTTGAAAGATGCTCAAAAGATGCAGAATTCAAAGCTATCTTGTTCGCCCTATGTTACTTCCATGCGGTAGTGCTGGAACGGAGAAAGTTTGGAACTCAAGGCTGGAACAAAGGTTATCCGTTTTCAACAGGAGATTTGATGATTTGCACGGACGTGTTATACAACTATCTTGAGGTAAATTTTGGCTTGTTTTCAAATTCCTAATTTTGTTTTCAAAACAAGCAATTTCCAAAAGTTCCTTGGACTGACCTCAAATATATTTTTGGTGAAATTATGTACGGCGGTCATATTTCTGATGATTGGGACCGACGGCTGTGTTCGTCATATCTAGATGTTTATCTTCGGGAAGAAATGCTTGACGGCGGTTTTGAGCTTGCGCCGGGGTTTGCAGAGCCCCCAACTTCCGATTACAAAGAATATCATCGATATATTGATGACAACTTGCCACCCGAATCACCATACTTGTATGGCTTGCACCCGAACGCGGAAATCGGAGTTCTCACAAAAATGGCAGATAAATTGTTCCAAACCATTTTGGAAATGCAACCACAAGATGCTGCAGGAGGAAGCACAATGTCTAAGGATGAGAAAGTCAAAACATTTATAGAGGAAATTATCAGCACTCTGCCAGACAGCTTTAATGTACAGGAGCTAATTGCCCGCGTCGAAGAAAGAACGCCTTACATTTCCGTGGCAATACAAGAATGCGACAGAATGTCGATGCTAACTTCGGAAATAAGAAGGTCTTTGAAAGAGTTGGAGCTGGGTTTGAGAGGGGATTTGACAATAACCGAGAATATGGAGACCCTGATGAATGCAATGTTCATGAATCAAATTCCAGCTGCCTGGGAGAAGCTTGCATACCCGTCTCTCAGCGGACTTGCGCTGTGGTATGCGGATTTATTGCTTCGGATAAAAGAATTGGAAAACTGGGTAGCGGAATTCCAAATGCCGGCTGTTGTTTGGTTGTCGGGGCTTTTCAATCCTCAATCATTTCTCACTGCTATCATGCAGACTACTGCTCGAAAGAACGAATGGCCATTGGATCGAATGGTTCTAACAGTGGATGTAACCAAAAAGACGCGCGAAGAATTTTCCGGAGCCCCCCGGGAGGGAGCATATATTCACGGTCTTTTCATGGAAGGAGCTCGGTGGGACACGAACACAGGGCTAATTCAAGAGTCACATCTGAAAGATCTCACCCCGGCGATGCCGGTAATTTACATAAAGGCGATACCAGTGGACAAGCGCGAGACGAAGGGTATCTACGAATGCCCCGTTTATCGAACGCGGCAGCGGGGGCCGACATTCGTGTGGACGTTCAACCTGAAGACGAAAGAACGGCCGCAGAAGTGGGTGCTCGGCGGGGTTGCGCTGCTTGCATCGATTGATTGAGACTAAAACTCTGTTCAAATTGATATTTATTCCAAGCGAATGGACCTTGTCCTCAAGCGCATCATCCCGTGAGGACGTCGCTTCGCCGCCCCATATTCGCACATTTAAACTTAGATCGATTCTGCGACAGCCAGCAGACTGAGGATATCACGGTGCATTGGGCGCGCCGAACCCTCGTGGCCATTACAATCGCTTCAATTCTCAGCATTGGCTGCGAATCGTGGATCATCATTAACGAGCGATACAGTAGTTCGCAGTTGTTCGATGCCCTAGCTTCGACCAATGTGGCGACAGACTCGGTTGATCAAGTGTCTTCGGACCTGAGGGTTGAAGTCACCTACCATTCAGTTTTCCTCGGATCCTTGGTTTTCTGGCTCGGTATTACTTGGGACGCTCTTTTGCATCAGAACTTGATGCAAATCGTCTCCATAAACATGTACAATGTCGGTCTCTTGGTTTATGCTTCGACTCAAATCGCCCAAACCAAAATGGACACGGATTCAGTTGCGTCGGCGCTGCCTCCAAACTTGTCCGACAATTCCAGCTCCGGACTGTTTTTGGCAGCTCAGATTGTGCTGCCTGTCATTATTGGCCTGTTTATTCCGGTTTTTGCGTACCTTTCGTACAGACTTCATTTCGAATTCGGTTGGCGCCAATACAGAATTACGGGAGGTGATCTGGAGTTGCGGCGAATTTTCTTCCGATATGACATTCTTCTTCTGCTCCTGAAGTTCGCCATATTCTTTGTCGTTGCCTTCACTGTGCTTGACTTGGTACTAGAACCCAAACAGGAATATTTTAAGATAGTTATTCCAGGTATTGACGGCTGTAACCTCAAATGGACTGATTGTTATTCCGATTTTGGGTGCAATTGTTGGTGCGATGGTGACTACTGCAGGTTTGTTCCGAATACGTTCAAGTTTATTTTACAATTCCGCAGGTTATTATGGAGCTCGTCGGGAAAATCGATTATACATTGTTATCTACATAACGGGATGCTTGGTTGTGCTTGCGTACTTGGTTGACCGAATGTACGACGCATTTCGGCGCAAAGCAAATGCCGATGATTTCAGTCGAGTAGAGATTCCGTTTATGCTTTATGGCTCTATCAGTTTTTGCCTTGTGCTCACTTCGGTGTTTTTCGGTGTTGTTTGTTGGTTAAATTTTGGAAAGGGGCTGAGGGAAGTGTTGGACGATGAGGCAAAAAAGAAATCCGGATACGCATTTCAAGCGGAAGTTATTGACTTGGAGAACTAATGGATGTTATCTTCGTGAATCATAAAGCATTGTTTAGTGACTGTTGACAAGGACTGCAGCTTAAAGTAAAAACATTTATGATGATTTAGTTGTTGCGCTGTTCTGATCGAAATATGTTGAACAATCATTCTACCGCTGGAGTCCCGGTGTTCGCAACGACAGTTGACATAACATGTTTGCTGGTGGCAGCTTGTTTCGCAATGACCGTGAATCCAAGACTGAGGAAAATTGCGAGTGGCAGGTGCAAATACTAAAAGACTTCAAGCCGAAGAACCACGCAGGAGAACGGTCCACAAATCAGCGTTGCCTCCATCTTAAGTTTTGCGGTCTGTACATTTTCTCGAGATGGGTGACGTGTACGGGAAAGACCCCCGGTTCCAATCGACTCCAGCGGATTCCCTGATTCCCCCTCCTCGACTGGCTCCTCCCAGAGACTATAACGCTGCATATCAGAGGTCCAATCGAGATAGACCGAGGGATGATGTTCATCGTAACGATCGACAAGGAGCGCGATTTCACAGAAGCGAAGTCAATCGTCCAGAAAGAACTTACAACAGTCGAGCAGGGAAACCCCTGCTGGACGTCGACTCAATCGTGAACAAATACCCGAAGTCATCAATTGAATGGTTGTCGAACACGTCATCGTTTTCAACAAGCCAGAACTTCACCTTGAACCCGGTTGTTAAGAAAGTATCGTACCCAGATCATGACTTGTTTTGGTAAGTGCAACATTCAAACGAAATTAAGTTGCTACCAGCTATCGGGCTGTCGTTGCACAATTGACCCAACGACGAACGGCCGTCGCAGGGTTGGACGCTCATACGTTTGCGCGTTCTAGAAGCGAGACAAATCCATATTCTGCTGTCACTGACCTGCACCGGTCATTTATCAACAGGTATGGAAACAATCATTAGCTCAAATAAAAAACAAACCAATGTTCGCAATTATACAGAGCTGCAGTAAAAATGGCCAATTTAGATGCATTGACAAACGCAGAAGATGGTGCGAGTTTGGTTTCTCGTTTGATAGCATCTTCAGCTCAAAATGGGGGAATTCTTCGTTTTGTTGACCTGTGCTCCGGTCCTGGGGGATTCTCTGAGTATATACTTTCCAAGCTTCAAAAGTTGGGAGTCCCAAACGATCAGATTCCAGTGATCCGCGCCTATGGAATTACTCTACGCGGAGACCTGGATTTTAACTCGACTTTTTTGCATACAAATCGGAATTTCTTTGTTCCTTTTTATGGGAGAGATGGATCCGGTGACTTAACTCGGTCAGAAAATATCGACGCGCTTGTTAAGCGTGTTCGACCAGAAGAGAACGCTCGAGTGTCGTTGGTTGTTAGTGACGGGGCGTTTAGCTGCTCCTCTGATGAGGGAAATCAAGAATTTCATTTGAAAACATTATTTCTCGCAGAGGTTTTGACAATGTTCAGATTGTTGAAAAAAGGTACTCTCGATTGATATTTGGTACCTAAATTTTGCAGGAGGAGACTTTGTTGTCAAAGTTTTTGAATTATTACAGCCTTTCTCTGTTGGATTGCTGTACCTGTTGCACCAGAAATTTAAACGAATTGGCATTATAAAGCCTGTGTCTAGTCGACCGGCGAACTCTGAACGGTATATCATTTGTCAAGATTTGGTCGATGTGCTGCCTGAAACCACTGCAAACGAATTGGCCAATTGCCTTGAAACTCTGCGAGGTCTTCGACGAAGCACCGGTAAAAATGAATCATCTCACTCACAGCCCCCGGATGGGTTCATCTCGTTGGATGAAAGTGTCTCGTTAGGATTGTTTGATATGTACTCGATAGTCGATGTTGAGAAGTTGCAAAGTGACACAAAGTTTATGGATTGGATCCGAGAAAGTAACGTGAGGTTCGTCAGAGGGTACTTATAAGACAGTTACAATTGTAATCATGTTTGAGTAGGACATCGCGCCGACAGACTGACGCTTTAGAAAAAATTCTTGAGTTCTCGAGCAACGGGAGTGGCAGTGTCGGAGAATTTGACCAAAAGGAGTTGGCGAAACATTGTTGGAATGAGTGGAATATATGACGAAAATGTTTTCTTGGAAATTTCAGTTTCTACTCTTTTGATAAAACAGAACGTAGGTACTTCGACCAAGACCATTTTCAACACGGCCTTCGTCCACTTCCGTGACGATCCCATCATTTTTTTCATACCACAACCCGGTATCCCAGTTTTTCACATTAGCAATGTAGTGTCCACCCGCCAGTCCTCCCAAGTGGTTTGAAACACCGAACAAGTCATAATACATAATTTGATCGTGTCCTGAGGATTGCAATGACAATTAGAATTTTTTATGGCTACAATCAACCTGTGGTGCTACTCATGACTCCCTCAAGGCTCAACCTTCGCAACGGAAATTTGACGCTTGTTTCGATCTTGTCACGACTATGTCGGGTGTAAGCGAAACGTTTCAAATCTGAAATGAATTGTCGAATCAGTTGGTTTGTTTATGATCCAACGAGATATACGCACGAAGCACCAAAATTTCTGGGCATTTGTATATTTTTAAGGCTTTGCTTGCGACAACTTTTGCTTTGCAATTATCGCATTTGTAAGAGTCTGCCAGAACTTCGTTCGCGGCAAACTCTTCCAGGCAATCCAATAGTGTGCATTTTGTTACAGGAGCAGAATCCCCTGTCGATGACTGAGATGATGTTTGATATACACAAATATTTCCAAATAAATCAGAATAACTAACTTTTGGAATTGGAAGTGACAGGTCCCAAAATGTATCGAATGTTGTTGACGGATGATTGCATGAATGGCAAGTGACTGTGCTTTGCAATTGGCCGCCAAAGAGATCTGACAAGAGTTCAGGGCCGTAAATAAACAGCAAATTGCGACACCGAATATGAGACTGCTATTGAAAGCATGGTATCTGTTCCAAGCAAATCGCGCCTTGTCTGGATCCCTTCTTGTTCAAAATGATGAATAAAGTGTCAAGTGGCGGATATGCTCACGATAATTTATCTATGTCTGCATCGCTGTATGTAAACTTTGGTCGTAATAATACCCGATTCAAATCTTCGTGGAGACCATCTAACATGAATCTCAAAAACTCCTGCGCATCATGTTGTGCATACCCCGCGAACTGCGGCGCCCATGTGTCTATATGTCGTTTAAATCTTGAAGGATTGAGCGTTCTATATGACGATGATGGTGTTGGTTTCATACAGTCTTGAATAAGTTGAGCAAATGCTAAGAACCACATTAAAATACACGCATTTCCCGAAGCACTTACAGTTTGCAAGCTGTCCTTTCATTGGAGACTTCACATTAATCTCTTCCGAATAGCTGCCTGATATAAAGTACCCCATCAAGATTTCAGTTGCGAATATGCATTGTAGAACAGAATTCATGAAACACTGCATTGTCCATTATTTCCCGCACAAAAAAACATGGGAAACCTACCGTATTCCCTAAGTTGGTCAGGCCTACCAGACCCCTAGGCATCGACGGTTGCTTGACCATAGAATACTGAAAAAGTGTAAGACTTTGCCAGCACATATGAATTCTGAACCTTTAAACTCGAGCTTCGCTTTGTCACAGACATTCGCAAAATACCTTCCAGCTCGATATGTAAACTTTCTCTTCGTAATGCCAGAGAAATTCTAGTATTTCTTTTAGATTCCCCTGACAAATCGTTCTGAAGCACTTCAGACGAAGCATCAGGCCGATCCTTTGTTGCTGGTCCCTTTTTCTTATCAACTTCTTGAGTTCGCGAAAAATAGCTTGAGCTGAACTGACTGTCACTCTTCATCAAAAAGAAATTGCCACTAAGAGTTTGATCTTGACTGAAAGACTGCTGTGGCGTATCAATAGAAGAAGATAACTGATCATCCTTTTTCGAGTCTTCGACAGTGTTTGATCGTGGGGATATTCTTCCAAGTATTGCACCTTTGAGACTTCTTTGGGGAGATGCACTCCTTCTGGATGCTTCAATATTTGTGTGAGTACTTTGAGCACTGTGTGGGCTGGCGCTTCCCCGACCGAGCGTATTTATTTTTAACGAAGAAAAAATTGATGGCTTTCGCCCGGAGGAATTGGTGCTTGCACTGTAGTTTGATTCAGAATTTGCTCCAGCAGTCTTCGAAGGATCGTTGTTTTTTGGTTGCAGGATAGAAGATTCGCTCTTATTTGGCTGTGGCCGGTCATCGCAGGCGGATTTCTGCGATGGGCTTGCCTTTGATTGACCAGATGAATACCCAAGAGACCCGTTTTGAAATTTGGGAAGAATATTCTCGGGCCGTATTGTTGGCAAATTTCCTCTCAACGAACTGGAGTTCGTGGTTGCAGTTGAGTTATTTTGGAAACTGTGCAGAACATCGTTCCCTTTTTCCAGCCTGCGCACCTCGCGTTTTGCAGCGTTCTCTTTCACGCCAATACTTGCCGATGAGCCATTGACACTTTCCACTGATTGTGACAACTTCTTCAAAGAATCAGATCGCTTTGCAGAACTCGGGCCGGTTTTCCGTGGTGTAGAAACAGCCGAGGTGTCATTGGGCTTTTGTAATCGACTGTGGGACTCCACCGGTTTGGTTGGCGGTGGCGGACGGGCGTCAACCTTGTGCATTTCTGAGATTTCTAGAAACACATCCGATTCCGCAAGAAGAAATTGCGGCAACCGTCTGCCCCTGCAGTCGCCGTTAAAGTTAAATCCGCCGAATTGGAATCAGTTGACACCATGGGCCGTTCATCGTGGTTCGTTATGTTACATCATGATGCGACTGCAGTTCACTGGGATTCCGCTGCCGCGGCTGTTACAATGGTCCCCAAAATTGATTTTCTGATCGGATCGGAAATCGTGCAAAGCGGTTACGCAATGGCTTGACGAAAAATAGATTGTTTCATGCATCAGATCAAAGAGACAGAGTTTTGTAAACTTAAATCAGATTTTTCTGTTTCGCAATTTAAGCAGTATTGCGCCTGCTTTACGCTCTCGTCAGCGGTTCCGGATTAATACCATCTAGCATTGTCGCAGCTACGGCATAAACGGATACGTGAAAATCCAAGCTAAGCTTGAGGGGTGCGACACACAGGCCCCAGCCGTTCACGTCGAATAATGACGAGGGACAATGCAACTTGCGGCAAAATTGGAAACTGCTCGAAAGAAAGCATTCTTGAAAACGGCTTTGACGAGCACGTGAAAAAGCACGGCACACATCAGGAGTTCCACCCAGACCATCCTGTCGGAGATCACGCGAGCCTCGGGCGAGAGAGCAAGTTTCGACGCAGTAAGTTGTCCCACAAGGGCGAGGACATTTTGCATCAAGGAAATGCTCCCCATCCCAAACCAACGAAAGGTCGACAGGGAACGTGCGGCCCTCCTACTGGAGGCGAAACTGCGGCCGCGTGCCCCGTCCCCCCCTCATCGTCAGTTCAAGTTTGTTCGCCTGCCGCATCCACCTCTCGTATCGTTTGGGTGAGGACACGTGGCTGGCGACCTTCGTTCACAAACCGCACATCTCAGAACGGTCGGTGAAACAAGACAAAAGTTAAAGGAAACTGGCGCGTCGGAAGGAAGTCTCGGCGATGGGGAAAGTAAAGGAACCAAAAGCGACCAGGTCGTTCTAGTGCCTATCAAGCTCGAGTTCGACTTTGACACTGCCGGATTCAGACTTCGCGATCAGTTTCTGTGGAATTTGAATGGTTTTTGATTCCCTCAGCTATTCACTGTCTCACGGATATGTTTTACAGAGACTGAAATTTCCCCCGAAGCTTATGCTCAACAACTGTGCGGAGATTTTAGACTTCCGAGCCTCGCAGTTCAGGAAATCGCTAAGTACTGATTTTAGGGCCATTGATGGGTTTTGATTTCCAAACAGAGCTATAAAAGATCAGTTGGACGAATTCTACGATCATTCGTATATTCGACCACAGGTTGGCTCACAAGGAATACTGGATACGCAAATAATGCCTCCGATACGTTCTCTTGCCGAAAAGCCAGCGGAGACGTCATCAATCCCGCAAGAAGATGTGTTTCATATTGATGACCATCCCAACTTGAGAGTTACTCTGAAGATCGATGTCAGTATCGGCAACGTAACAGTTGTAGATGCTGTTGAATGGGATATCAATTGTTCTCGAAATAGTCCAGAAGTGTTTGCCGAAAACTTATGCAGCGAATTGGGATTACCCGCTGTGTTTAGGTGAGGCACAGTGTAAGTGCGATTACTAAGCGCGATCGTGATAGAGTCGCCATTACTATTCAACTGAGGGACCAGATCCAGATGTACCAGAAGTCCCTGTTTGTTTTGGAGCACCCTTTTGATGACAGCCAAATCGATGATGAAGATTTGTGGTACAACCATTTTTTGCCACCAGTTACAGAGGTTCTTCGTTCAGCTGACCAAGTGGAAGACTTGAGCCCCACAATTTTAGTTGGTGCGCTGCCGCCCGTCCAAGCACAAGCACCAATCGAAGACAAGGTGAGGAACGAAGTTGGGATGGTTATGTTTACTGACAAAAGACGTTACAAAATCAGAGTGGGGCTGCGCGCCGGCGTCGCTTAATGGCTACACGTGCGCGTGGTCGCAACGTACTTCCTGAACGACGTGAAGTGACTCGCCTTACGATGACGCCGTTGCCGGTGTGGAAAAACGGCGTCAAAAAACCACCAATTCCCACGGCGCGCACTTCGCAGCAGATTGCTGCAGCCGCACTTCTCGGAAAACGTCGCACACGCCAAGACGCACAGTTGGAAGAAGAAGAAGCGTTCCGCGGCGAAGGGGTTGTTGGTGCAGCCAAGCTCGACGTTGGTGATTTGGCCGGATTGAAGCAGAAAGCGATTGCTGATTGGAAATGCGTCAACTGTAATGTCGGAATACTTTATGCAGGACTGATGAGAGATGGTCCGAGTGGCAAGCGAACTTTGTGTGATGCTTGCGGCTTGTGGTACGCAAGGAATGGTTCTATGAGAGAAAAAATACTGCCCGAGGCTGCTGTGGAGGGCAAGGATCAAAGGAGTTGGTTCAAATATCCGCAACCGGAGAGCTCTCAATAGAGCGAAGAACAATTTTTCAATTTTTATTCAGACTTTGTCAATGCAACAAAGAATTGCTTCATCACAAAGTTACCCGCTTAACCTGAACCTTAACATCATTTATATCATTGCAAAAGTCTAATTAGTGCGGCAATCCAATTGGCAAACCTGGAACACTTAAAGTAACCAGCAGGCCAGTCACGAAAAACTTCTTCCTTCAACTCGATGATACCTCTTTGCAAGATATCCCATTGTGGCCAGGTATCTTGAACAGAAGATCGTTCGAGCATGCGCCCGCCTCTAAAAACATCCAACACAGTCTCTCAATGCGAACTAAATTAAATGCGGAAGGATAGGGCTTGTGTGACAATTCATGAAATTACGTTTTATTGAAAGATATCAGTATCCGCGCCAGATGGGGAGCAAATACGCCGAAGCATCGCACGCTGAGCCGCCACAAATCTCCTCCACGCTTGAGGGATCCCAAAAATCTATGTCATTCGTTGCGCATCCGTTTGTATCGTCACATACATCGTAAATTGTTTTTGTGAGAGTCACTCCGTTCGATGTGATCTGAATTTGATTCAAACACATCGGAGACGCTGTATTTTCAAAAGAATCAATCTGTGATTGCGTCATGTAACTGCTGAACAGCTTGAGACCGAGCTGTTGAGAAATGGCGATGATACTTGCGGGATCACTTGGCATACTGCTAGAGTATCCATTGTTACCGCACATAAAGGTACTTGGACTGGCATATTGTCCGTTCCCGTAGTATGTGAACTTGATATCATAAGTTCCAGAGCCCGGCTAAAAAGGTTCTTAATTCCTAAAATGCTTTTGCGCTATTTTACTTACACTGTCAGCAACGGTCGTAGTAGTCGTCGTAGTCTGGATCAATAATCAGATACCGGATGAAGCAACAAATTGAGTGGCCCCCTTACCGTTGTGGTGGATGTTGTGCTGGTTGCCAAGGTTGATGTCAACGTAATCGTATGGGGTGTCTCAGGAGAGGACGCATCGGGACCGCGTATGCACAATCTTTGGCCACTGTATTGTGAAATATTCCAGCAGTTGAGATTTGTGTTCCAATTGACCAATTCGGTTGCCGAAATGTTACTGTAGAAGTTGAGAAACTCGACGCAAGTATGGTTCGCCATCGCAGAACTGGACGATAAAACAACTGAGTTTACACATGAATCAATCATAACTATAGCTTCGTTAGTTGTTTGATTTTGGGTTGGACCGCCGTAATTGACAAGCGTGCCTCCAATCTCTTGAGAGCCTTCCACGCAAACGGTTTGTCCACCAAGCTGAGGAGAATCTACGCAATCTACTTGAGGGTTAAGCTGGAGAAAGGCAGTTGACGACAGTTCAAAAGCGCCGTAAATTCCAGAGCATGTATCGGATTGCTTTGCGTTATATGCCACTTCGCATGTGACAGCCGCAGTCGTATTCGCCGAATCAGTCGGAGAGGATACACATAACAATTGATCGGCAGCCAGCTTTACACCATTTCCGCATGTTGTATTTGGATTCATCTGTTCCAACACCGACAAGGTCTGGGGAAGCTAAGTCAGGTAAAACGAGAAGAGATATATAACCATAGAATAAGCTGCCGCAACGGAGCTGCAAGTGTCACCCGATACTGTCTGGTATGTGTACAGACAGTCAATGGAGGTCTGGATAGCGGCACTGGACAGGTGCATATTGTAGTGACCAGTGCGGCCTGTGTAGAACCGGGCACCGACGCCAAACGGCACAACTATAAGCGCACCGAAGGCGATGAGGTCAGTCATAATCATCAGGAACAGTCCACAGTTGGGTCTAAGTTTTTGGCGCCGGATTGGCACAAAATTTTGATTTGAAGACCAGGCTTTTTTCGAACACTGGAATCACCTTGTCCATAACTGATCGCTGGTACTCGTCGCCTTCACGCAACTCTTTGACTCGGTGTGCTGCTGCAGTTCTTTCGTTTGACTGTTCAGGTTTCGGCCGTCCACATAGGCGTCGAAAAACTTCGACAGGCCTGTTCTCGTTGTGCGAATAGAACCAAATGCCAGCATTCTGAACTGACCCAGAAACTAACCACGTGTGGGAGTTTATAAAGGGTTGTATTATGGCGAATGAAGTATAAGAGAAAGCATCAGCTGAATGATTGCTGTTTATGTACCAGGCTGAAGCATTAGATCTCGACTCAGCAGTAATCTGGAAATCATCCCGTTTGGACATCAGCATGAAGGATTGTATCCTATTTTCTCAGAGAGCTTGTAACACCGGTGTTTTCGTGTTTTTTTTTTGTTTTGTTTTTTTTTTTTTGAATCAGGCGCTCTGAATTCTACCAAAAGTAATCAAAAACACTTCAAACTATTTTCAGGAGACTTCCAAGCTTTTATGCACCTTCTTGATATTTTTCGTGCTTTAATGTTGCTGTGAATTTGCCAAAAATATCTAGTGTATTGGCCATTTATCTCTGATATTGATTATGATTTTATTCGATACTTCCCGTCTCAGATCGATCCGAGAGTTTTGTCTGTTGGATCTTACCATCTGGAGGCGATCCGTAGCGTTGCTATCCAAGTGATCACCTAAAATCTTTCTCCCGCACATTATTTCTTCGTGGAGACTCCATTAGTCACTCGGAAAGGACGGCAATTCTCAAATTCTTGCTCACATTCGCGCTCGTACATTAGTTTTTGTTTCCTTGCGCTCTTCGCACCCTGGCACTTCCTTCCTTGTGGTTGCAGCATTCGGAATTTTTTGATGGCTTGAAGCAGTGCAGCGAATTCAACGAAGGAAGCGCTTACTCAGTCAATTGACCCAAACTGATGCAAAATGGTGATGCAAAATGGTAAGAAAACACCATATGCGCAATTACATTCGATGTGCTCCTTCGAGGAGGCATAACCAGGTAACATCATGTCGAGTTGTCAAGGTTCTACTGGCGGTGGGCGTTTCGGTCGCAGAGTGGATGATTTGTCGGAATTTCCTTTTCTTTTTGGTATCTCAGTGATTCAACACAATCATGACCGTCTCTGGCGGCGCGTCTGTCGTTCTAGGCGCTCAGTGGGGCGACGAGGGTAAAGGAAAGCTAGTCGACGTGCTGGCACAGAGTGCCGACCTGTGCTGCAGGGCCGCCGGGGGCAACAATGCTGGTGACCATCCACCTTCACTCTGCCTTCTTCGGCATTAGCAACTGACTTCATTCCCGCGTCACTGTGCTATTATTTTGCTCGCAGGTCACACTATCGTTGCGAACGGCGTTCCGTATGATTTTCATATTCTTCCTTCGGGCCTCGTCAACGATTCCTGCATTTCCGTGATTGGAAACGGAGTCGTTGTGCACCTGCCAAGTTTCTTTTCGGAGATGGATGCGAATATCAAGAAAGGATTGAAGGTCGATCCTACACGTCTCAAGCTGTCAGATCGCGCGCACCTTGTATTTGACTTTCATCAACTCTGCGACGGCTTAAACGAAGGTGAATTAGGAAGAGGCAGTTTGGGAACGACAAAGAAAGGTTACCTTTGTACTCTTTCTTTGTGTTTATTCTCGTGCCTAATCGGATATCACTCAGGAATCGGTCCGACTTATTCTTCAAAAGCCTCACGATCAGGCGTTCGAGTTCACCATCTTTTCCGATGGTCTGAATTTGAAGTCTTGTATTCCAAGTGCTTGGATGGAATGAAAAAGAGGTACAGTTTCGAATACGATGCCAAAGAAGAACTTGAGCGCTACAAGGTATGAGCTGATCCAAATCAATCCCCATTGATCAATCTGTGTAGATATTGGCAGAGAGGGTGCGTCCATATGTTATCGACACAATTCCGTATGTCCACAAAGCTATTGCCAACAAGAAAAACGTACTTGTTGAAGGTGCAAACGCGATCATGCTTGATTTGGACTTTGGCACGTACCCGTACGTTACTTCGTCTAGTACTGGTATTGGCGGCGTTTGCACTGGTTTGGGAATCCCACCAAGAAAAATTGGCCAAGTATACGGTGTTGTAAAGGCGTATACTACAAGGGTAGGTGCCGGACCGTTTCCAACGGAGCAGCTTAATGTAAGTTGATGTTGAAACCGCGTCTCTGACCGTCGTCAGAGCATCGGAGAGCACTTGCAGACCGTCGGACATGAGTACGGCGTTACAACAGGCCGCAAGCGACGTTGCGGTTGGCTTGATGTTGTTGTCTTAAAGCATTCGCATGCTCTCAATGATTATACGTCTATCAACCTTACGAAGTTGGATATTCTTGATCAACTTCCAGAAATCAAAATCGGTGTTGCATATGTTCACAATGGGGTGAAGTACACTGATTTTCCGGCCGACCTAGAAAAATTGGCCGAGTCAACGGTTGAATACGAAACTCTTCCTGGCTGGATGACGGACATCAGCAAATGTCGCAGATACGAAGACTTACCGCCAAACTGCCGAAATTATGTTGAAAGAGTTGAAGCGTTGATCGGAGTTCCTATTGAGTGGATTGGCGTTGGACCTGCCCGTGATGCAATGATTGAGAAGAAGCTTTGATGCGAAAACACTGCGCATTACTATTGAACTCTCTTTTTTCGGTTAATGGGGCAACAAAATGATGGGATGAGATCGTCGTTGAATGAATATTCCTTCGGCCATTCATGATCATTCTCTCTTTCCCCTGAACTATACTTGGAATAAGCATTAACTGCTTCCGTAACTCAAATATGTGCTCAAAATTTAGGCATGACTTACAAACACACCATTCACCATTCCATTTCGATGTCTTGATACTGACCTTTTATACTAAAACGATAGCTTGCTGTCTGCGCGCCATCATGATCAAGGGGATATAGGGGCGCGATCTATCTGACTGCTTGCGTCGATCAAACTAAACTATGAGCTGAACTTCAAATTTCAGCACAGATTTCAACAAGCGAACATCTGTCAAAGTATTCGAAGGATGGTTACCTTGAATTTGAACAAGATTCATTTTCATCAGAGAACTTTTAACGGATACCAATTGAAACCAGCGTTGAGGGATGCCACTCTGTTTTCCTAATTCTCTTCTTTCGCTGCTTATTTTTCCCTATGGTTTTAACTTTGCCAGTAAACCATTTTTTTATCTTTAACTGGTTCATCGATGTCCTTGTGCTGCCTGAAAGTCTTATATTTCGGGGGTTGTTCAGGCTCAGAGTGGGGTGCATTATCTGAGGAGTAAATTTTTATTCAGAATCATGAACGTACTGATTTACACAGGCTCCGGTACTGCCAGCAAATCCGGCGAGCGTACCGCAGCGATGCTCCGATCCATTCTTCAAGGCCGATTTGATGTTGTTCCGGTTGGTTCAGATGTTCTGTCGCATGAAGACAGTCCGTGGCAGGCTACAACGGCTTTACTAGTGTTCTCGGAGGACAAGGATGCGTTCGGAGAAGTATGCCGCATCATTCTTTCTTGTATGTGACCTTTACTGGTCCAGATGCTTGGCGACCGGGGGATTCGGGCCATCCGTGATTGGGTCCAAGCTGGGGGCAAGTACCTAGGATTCGGCGAAGGCGCTTCATTTGCTTGCCGCAAGATTCAGCGCGGTATTGATGAATCTGCTTCTCGACAGCATCATATCGTATCAGCAGTGGCATACATTTCACCGAAACCTGCAGCAACACAATTGAAAATTCTCTTCACACACGGATTTATCGTGAAAGACCTGCAACTCGCAACATCAAGCCCCTTGCATTTCGGTTTTGATAAGGAAACAGAAAATATGAAAGTCCTTGCAACCTATGGGGCGGAACCGGCTGGTTTGATTTTTTCGGGAAAGCCTGCGATTGTTCAAAGCTCCTTTGGGAAAGGAACAGTGTTACTATGTGGACCTCGCATTTGCGACCCAAGTGAGGCTGATAGCAGTGCGGCATACCCTGTTCTTGGAACTTTGCTGCAACAATTATCGGCAATTAATGATCCGCCATTGAGCCACTTCAAGAACGACGTTGGATCTAGTCAGTTTATTCTTGTTTCATCCGAAGGCTTTCGACACGGTTCTTGGGTCAAGAATTTCATCAGCAATCATGGCGGACAGTCTGGCGGAAGAATTGTAGTGGACTCGGTCAATTCTTTTAACTTTGTGAATGTGGCGGACGACAACTTTGACTCGCCAGACCTTCCAGACTCTGAGGAATGTTTCGTTTCTGTTTTCTATTCTGAAGATAATTCTTGGGAGGCTCTCTCCAAGAGTGGTGTACCACTGAAGTTTAACCTCGAAACATATTTCTCCCATTTGGAATCAGATCGCAATATTTCTGGCCTTCATGCGATTTGCTGTGATTTTGGAAGTGATGTGCTCTATTCTCCTTCGACAACATCAACGCAAACAATCTTGGAAAAAAATTACAAGTTATCCCAGCACGTTCCTTCTGGACTCGTCTGCATTGCTTCCCACCAGTCATCTGGACGCGGTCGTGGCGCAAATTCTTGGATTAGTCAAGAGGGCTGTCTGCAATTCAGCATGACTCTACACCACAAGGATCCAAAATCTGCAGTTTTCATACAATACCTCTTTGGATTGGCAGTTGTCGACGGAATTCGGACATGTGAAGGATATGAAAATATTCCGTTGCGGCTGAAATGGCCCAACGATATCTATTGCTTTTCCTGTGAAGGCGACGAAAAAGTTCTGAAAAAAATTGGCGGCGTTCTTGTCAACTCTAGTTATCAGAACGGTTTCTTTAACATTGTGATTGGTTGGTTTAGCACTTCTTTCATACGTTGGTAAACTACTCTCTCATTAGGGTGTGGATTGAATGTCGCCAATCGGAAACCAACGCTTTCGATTAACGATTTGATTATGCAGCACAATATTGAGTTCTCTGATCGGTCACCGTTACCTCCTTTGACTCTGGAGCGTGTGTTGTCCCGAGTTCTTGTTACTTTTGAAAAAATGTACGGAACTTTTTCGCAACAATCCCAGTTTGCATTCGAACCTTTTTTGGAGCTTTATTATTCCTATTGGCTCCATTCCGACCAGTATGTATACTTGAAGGACCAAAAGGTACAAGCAAGAATTGTCGGAGTTGACGCAAGTGGCTTATTGAAAGCGGAGGGGATCGAAACCGGTGCACTGTACTTACTTCAACCCGATGGAAACTCTTTTGATATGATGAAAGGATTAATTTCCAAGAAAGTGTGAACAAACTAGATACCGCTGTTTACAAATGTTTCGCATTTTCTTGCTTTAAAAATCAACCCAGTACAGTACCGGTAAGGAGATCGAAGTTGAGAACAAATCAGATCCGCAAAATGATAGACGCCCAGAAGCAGTCACAGAAATCGACGTTCTGTGAGAAAGATTTATCTTTTAGTTAGGATAATTTAGTTTCTTATTATTGATAAATGAAGGTGCAACCTTACAAAAGCCGCATTCCAATGAGAACGAAAACCAAAAATTAACAATTATCAGAAGCATACTGGATTTTGTCAGATGAATGCGGTCTGAAAAGATTTTCCACCTACAGGCAGGGTCGGGTGAAAGTGGTGGCATCCTTGGTGTCAAAGAAATTCTGCTTTATGAATAGAGAGCCTGGACACGTAACTCATCCCGCGCCCCCCGCACGTTTCGGCGTTCTTCTCATCGTCGATCAGCTCGGCCGCGAAGTACAGACCGTTAGCGACGCCATCAGGATCAAAATTCTCAGCATGGTATTCCATTCACGCGCCTCATTCACCAATTCGCCCGATGTCTTCCACAAGGGCGAGCCATTCACCGGAAAAAGTTGCCTAATAAAGAGATACTGCGAGTCACGCGTGAGATTCCGTGTTTGTTTCCGCTTGGCTGAGAGACCCTCTCCAGTTTGTCCATGAATACATCAGCACGATTGGCATCGATTATGGAGTTAAAACAATTATCATGGAAGGAGAGGAAAATGAAGGTTTGCCAATAATATGCTTTGCAGATATTAAATCCGATCAAAGTCAAAGTAAATTTTTGGGATGTAGGTCAGACTCTACAGAAAACGGCTCTTCCGTTCTGAAAAATTCATCCTTCAGCTGGTGACCAAGTTTATTTCGAAGTGCGGAATGAATTTTATAAGGACACTCACGGGGTGAATGCTTCTACTAGTTAGAAAAGTAAGTTAAAGAGCCAGCAGGCCATTCTTGTCTACGATACCACCTCGCGTAAGTCATTCGAAGCGTTGGAAAAATGGGTTGAAGAATTGATGATGTTCTACACGAACGAAGTCACAATATTCTTGGTGGCGAACAAGGTGAACTTCTTTCCCATAATTTGAGAAACCGAAAGACCCTTGAAAGATTGATTTGTCGCCGCGGGTGATAAGTACAAAAGAAGGAATGAATTACGCTCAAAAGATGGATTTTATGTGAGCATTGTCATGCGAGGTAGCATAAGCTTAGAATATTGTGTAGGTACTTTGAGACCTCAGCGCAGACCGGCGAGGGGGTGCAAGAAATGTTCAACGCACTGTTTTCACAAGTCCTTGCTAACGTGAAGCAGCGATGACCAACAATAAAAACAAACAAAACTTTTCGCAGATGGACGCCGAAGTTGCTCAAACTGTTGTCCACAACCTTATTGCATTCAAGGGTTGGACGACAGCTTCCGTTATTGACGCAGGGCGTAATATTATCGAAGCCGTTCGCCCACAACGCCGCTGTTTACTGAAAGCAATCAGAGCAGCTGACGAGCTTGCTATGGACAGGTTAGCCGCTTGAGCAGTTAGTTCCTCATATGACACCCATTGCGCTTGAGAAGTCTCGAATCGGAAATGCGCTATGTCCTTCGAGAAATCGAGAATCCCTGCCAAGAGTACAGTGCTTCCGTATTTTTTGGGCCCTGACTCTGTTCAGATTCGTACTCGCCATTGTGTCGGACGATCAGGACGTCGTATACTATGAGCTTTCAGAGTTCAACTTCGGCACAGTACAACCGTATACACAATGAAAGAAGAACTGCATCCTGGTTCTTCTCAATTTTAAAACATACTCATTTTGCCAACTGAGTTATAGACTATCTGACTGATAGTTATTGTTTGAAACTGCTTCGTCTCTCACAATAGCTGGTGTGAGAATCGCAGGTCTCCTGCAAATTCTATTTTGTTTGCGTTTCGGGCTGCTGAACCGCGGCGACTTCGACACAATTTTTTCAGCAATCATCGAGCCCTCGAGCTTCTCGCGACTGGGATTTGAACTCAACCCCTCATTAAACGCAACGTGTTTTGGATGCCGCAGTATGCAGCCCCCAAACGCATGTGATAAATGCCTCGTGGTTCGCGCCAGCGATGGGAATATTTGCTTCTTTTTTTTTTTTTAATTTTATTTAATTCTTGGTTTTATTATCCAATCCAACAAAGTGAACGTTGGGAAAGCAATTTAATTTGATGCGCCAGGTGACTCAAATTCACATCGAGGTGCCTTTCTGGGGTAATTAATCAAATGATTTACTCCTTACCTGCTTCCAAAGAACTTTCATACATTTCTGAAATCTCAACACACAACCTCTCAAAGTGCTCGTGCAAGATTGATGCCGCGGCCGTCTGTCCTCAAATACCAGTGCCTCCACTGCCAGATGATTGGCGTCTTGACGGGTTCTTTTCAAGCAGAGGCGACAGCTGTGATTTCTGATGTGTATAGATCCGTCGCAACAATCCTTTCTGCATTGCGCACATAGAATGCACGTTTCCATTTTGGAGTCATTGAATCATATGCCTTTTATCCTGTTGTTTGGAGAAAGTAGTTCCACATCCAAGGGAAGTGCTAATTGTCGGCGGATTCACAACTCTTCAGAACTCCCATTTTTTCCATCTACAATTGAATTGTTGCTCCGATTGGATTCAAAATATTTAACAACGCGTCAGTTTGACAGGTTCATGCATATGGGGTTAGGTCTTTCAGACAAGGATATGCCTTGGATTTTATAGTGTCCAGTTATTAACAAGTTCACGAAATGCGACTGTTGTTCACACTGCCCACAAACGCCACCCTCGAACAGCTCGCGCTTGTCGGGTGTGACGAACATGTTTGCCTGCCAGCGGAAACTGATCCGTGTCTTTCAGCTCTACCGCACACGCATGCCACCCGTCTGTTGAGGCACTACGTGATGTTAAGACGGTTGTGATCAAGCCACTCGTCGCGGGTGGAAACTTCCCAAGGCGCCGTGTTGCCATTCTCTGCGGAGGCGGTGCCGGCCACGAGCCCGCGCATGCAGGATTCGTCGCAGATCGGATGCTTTCGGCAGCGGTGAGCGGTGCGGTTTTTGCGTCGCCGTCCTCGTCGCAGGTATTCTCCGCGATCGAGGCACTCGCACGCGACGGAAACGACAGCGACGACAGTGTGGATGTCCTGGTACTTGTCAAGAATTACACGGGCGACCGGCTGGCGTTCGGCCGTGCAATTGAGCGGTTCAAGGCTACTGCCCGTCGGCCGCACTCTCCACGAGTCGATATGGTGATTGTCGGCGAAGACTGTGCGATCCCTATCGATCGGTCGCGTGCTGGCCGCCGTGGCCTAGCGGGCATTATTATGGTGTACAAAGTCGCAGGCGAACTGGCTGCCCGCGGCGCGTCCCTGAATGAAGTGAAAGCAGTCGCCGAAGCAGTCGCTGCGAGCGTCGGCACGGTCGGAATGGCGCTGCGTGACAATGGTGACACCTGTGAGCTTGGTCTTGGCATCCACGGCGAGCAGGGATATTCCGTAGAGCCCATAATTCCCATTGATCTCCTTGCGAAAACAATGGTCGATATGCTTGTGATTCCTCGCGACAATATGTTTTCCGTGCATGTAGACCCGTCTTCTCACTTGGTGGTGATGGTAAACAATTTGGGAAGTGCTACAGACCTGGAAACGAATGCTTTTCTTGGGTTTGTCCTCGACTATATCAAGCACTCACTGCCCAGACTGGCATCGATCAGAATTGTTGTCGGAAGATTGATGACTTCATTGCATATGCATGGTCTATCTTTAACTCTCATGACGAACGCGACTGAGCAAATTTTGGAATTGCTGGATGCTCCCGCAGGTCCACATTGCGCTTGGCCTGGTGTGACCAAGCTGGACATAGAGTCATTTTATTCTTCCACCTCTTCTGGTCAGCAAAGTACCAGAATTTTACCTCCTGCTCAGGCTTTAAGTGAAACACCGGTGGTTCTCTCCGATAATGAATCGACAATTTTTCAAAAATGTGTTTCCGCGGCAGCCAAAGCGTTGATTTCTGCTGAGGCAAAATTAACAGAGTATGACGTAGTTTCAGGTGATGGTGATTGCGGTCATACTTTGACTTCTGGCGCTACTGCTATTCTGGGAGCCGTTACAACAATTCCCTTTTGCGAGCCGTCTGCGGCACTGGCTACTATCAGTCGAGTGCTCGAATCTAGCATGGGAGGTTCATCCGGTGCGCTGTACTGCATTTTGCTTGATAGCGCATCTGCTTCATGGGCCAGTCAGAACGATGGCAGCCGACGAGAAGCTTGGACTAGTGCTTTCGAGGCTGGGGTTTCTGCTGTCATGAAATACGGGCGAGCGGAAGTTGGTGATCGAACGATGGTGGACGTACTGGTACCAGTTCTTGATGCTCTAAATACGAGCTCAAGCGATGAATTGATTCAGAATGTGCGGCTGGCAGCTGAAAAGGGGGTTGAGGCGACAGCTGGAATGAAGAGTGCAAAAGCTGGGCGGGCAAGTTACGTCGGATCTGAATTAACGGGTGTTCCGGATCCTGGGGCTGCTGCGGTCATGATTTGGGTGTGTGCCTTGTTGGATGTTTTGGCAAGTGCCTGAAAAAATTTTTGTGACAAGCATTGCATTAGCCCATTGACACACTGAGTGCAGCTGCCGCTGCGGTCAACCCCCCGTCCTTGAAAATGAGACTATAAATTTCCGTGCTGCCGCGAAGCCCAGAATACAGGTCTTCTAATCAAATATAGCTTAACCTTCCGAATGCACTTTTTCAAGACGGTTCTTCTTTGCGCGACAATCTTTGCAGCACTCGCACTCGCTGCACCAGTTCCTGACGTTGAAAAACGTGATCCGAGCGGATGGTGCTCGTACGACTCATGCTCAATGGACAATCCGGATCGTCGTCGCGACGCTGAACCGGCCATTGCGGCGCTGGATGCTCGTGATCCGGAACCAAAACCTGTGGCAGCGCCGGCGGCCGATGCAGCAGCAGTGGGGGAAAGAGACCCGAGTGGATGGTGCAGCTACGACTCTTGTTCCATGGACAACCCTGATCGTCGTGACGCAGCACCGGCAGCGGCCCCGCCAGCCAAAGTGGCTGTTGATGAAAGAGACCCGAGCGGCTGGTGCTCGTACGATTCGTGCTCGATGGATAACCCGGACCGCTGAAGACGTGGGAGGGAGGAGATATGACTTGGACGGCGCGTGACGTGAGAAAAGGAAAACAGAAGAAATAAACGCCAGAAAACCAAATGGAATAGCAAATAGTTTGACTAAAGAAGTGGCAGCGGGCGATGTGGGGCCAAGGCGGGGATGGGAGCGGTGTTTTGGCGCGGCAGCGTGAACAAGCGGGAATTTCCAGTGCTTTTCTGTGGTGTGTGTTCAGCGTGACTATTGATTGTCTAAGCACCCACCGACATGGACACCGGCGCGGCGAGCATCCGCCGGCGCGACCCGCCCCCGCCCCCGCACCCGCACCCGCACCCGCACCCACCGCCCCAGGCCCACTCCGCCATGCCCGTCCCCTCCGGCCCCGGCCGCCGCAGGCTGCTTCCACGGCCGCCCCACGCCCCCCACGTGCGGTTCCCCCCCGCCTTCCACGCGCCCCTGCCAAGCACGCGTCCCCCCGTCCACACCCACACACCCGCTTCTGCCACCCAGGTCTTCCGCGCCGCCTGCGACGTGTGCGAATCCATTCTCCTCGCCGCCATTGCTGAGTTCGACGAGGAAGATAGTGCGGGGCGCACTGTCAGCCACCACAACAGCACACAACCAAAGGATGACAAACACAAGGATAAAAAGGATTGGCGTGGCACACTCGATGGCACCGACAGCGACAGCAGCGCCGACGACTTCCATTTCCCGAATTCCCGCAGAGAGGTTGCCTACTTGAAGCTTCGTCTGCATCAGCTGTGGATTTCCAGAGCATGGGACTCTCTTTGCGAATTTGTCCGCTTTTATGCGGCAGCACTTTTGTTTGCTGCCGAACTCGCAGGCGTTGCAATCACCATTTGGTGTGTCGTGCTCCGAAGGCTTTTAAGGGGTTGTCGGGATTTGATCGGAAAATCTTCTCGGGATGCGAAAGAAAGCCCCCTCAAAATTGATTCAGCCATCTGCGCATCGCCGGCCGCCTTCTCCATACCCGGATCCCGTGCAAGCGTGGAAACAAATTTAAATGAATACCATTTCAAATTCCGACGTCAAGTCTCTGGAATACTATCGGTTGTTTTGATGACTCACAATAATAGTGCAACAATTGCTTCCACATGCACTCGGCTTTTACATTATCTCCTCACCGAATGGAAAGGATTAAATTGCCAGTTTTATGTGGTTGATTCGTCGTCGCAAGACGACACTATACAAATCACCCAACGTGTTTTCGACAATGCAAAGGCTTCGGTGAACATTTTTCGGACGCTCGATCCACAGAATTCAATATTCAGAGCGCTCATGGGAGGGAAAAGCAACTCTGATTGGTGTCTTTTGCTGAACGCGAGCGCGACAGAGGTAAATGAAACACAAATGTGCCTATAAATTCACAACTGACTTCAGACTTTCAACTTCGAAGACCTCTCTGATGTTTTGGTGGCATACTGCACTCATAAGCAAGTGCCAAACGCAATAACTTTCTTTCCCAACAAACACAGAAACTCGCAACAATCTTGTCTGATACATAGTATAAAAACGTTTCTGGCATGCAATATACGCTTTCCGCTGACGTCGAGTGATACCGACGTAATTTTTGGCGAAACATGTGCTCTGATGAAAGTCGCGCACTCTATGCAACACAAAGTGCAAACTCAGGAAATATGGTGGATCCTGGGCCAATGCGTCGAAGACAGCGGAGGCTTTTGGGTGGCTTGCTGATTATTACTTAATATGTCGTGTCATGTTATCAATAATCATGTGGTCCTTTAGCTCACACAAAGCTAGCATTCTTTGAGACATAACAAATTTGAAAGTTGTGGATCTCGCGAGAAATAATCCCGCTACTAGTCCCACCGTGTTTAGCAATCAGTTGTTGTGTTGTGATTCCCAATTGCACAAGAAGCTTATGCTTCATCTAAATGGTCGTGGTCTGATGCGTCTGTGGCTGGTTTTGACGATATGCGCATTCATGGAAGTGATGGCTTTGAATGCCGGCACTGCAGCCCACAACGGCTTGTATCCAGCAGCCTTGAGTGCTGCCGGCAAATGAAATGACGACATTGACTCCAGCTGTCGATCCAGGCCAGCAAAGAAGATGCCTTCCCGCACCCCCCCAGCAGCTGCCGCCAACCCTGACGCCGACCGCGGCGACTGGCACCGTATCGGCGACGTCGTCATCCTGAGCGTCGGATTCGTGCTCGTGTTCATGGCGTTCACAGTTCTCCAGGCAACAGTGCCAGCCCCATCTATGCTGTCGAAACTAAACCCGGCCGTCTTTACAGAACATGGGCTCGACGATATTCGCCCCTACCGTCGCATTCAAAGCACTCGGATCGCTCTACGTGTCGTTCGCGTTCTTCAATCTGTTTGTTGGTTTGCGAGTTATTACCCCCCGACTATTGTCCTTGTGAACGCTTCGAACTCAGCCGCAGCCATTGTCGAGCGAATTGGATGTCGCGCCGCGCTGATTGGTTCTTCGCTGACGTACTCTGCATATGCCGGTGCGAATGTCGTTGCGCTGTATAACCAAGACAGTCAAGATATCCAGGTCGGTGCCAGGTCCCCGATTGACAGTGGCACTGATATTTTATCTCATGGCAGGTTTCCATTCTTTTGCCGTTCGCGATTTTAACCGGCTTGGGCGCGTCGGTCTTGTGGTTTGTTCGGTCCGCCGTCTCTGTTCGTAAAACTCCCACATCAGGGCGGCCCAAGGTGTGTACGTGACTCGATGTGCGAAGCCAGAAAACGTCGGAAAGTTTACGGGCGTGTTTTTCGGCATCTTTTGGTGGGCCTCGATTTTGGGTCCTTTGCTCATTCATTTGCTGTTGAAAGCAAACGTCGAAAAGGTGATGCTTTCTTTGTTAGTAGTACTCCTTTGCCTTATTGAGTGAATTGGGAGCAGATTTTGGTCTTCAAAATCTTGGCATTGGTTGGCTCCTGCGGGACTCTGGTGTTCGTATATCTCGGCATTTTTCGACCTGAACCGTCGAATCCTTTCGTGGCGCAAGTTGAATCCACCGATGCTGTACCGCCTGAGACATTCAAGTTTTTGAAGACCTTCAAAATCATGTTCACGCGGTCAATGTTCTTGCTCGCGCCGCTATTCTACATGACATCGGTGGAACAGGCCTTTTCTGGCGGATCACTTCCTTTGTTCATTAAAACGGACTCGGCGGAGGCGGATTTGGAGAACAAGTTGCTGCTGCAAGCGACGTTTGGCACCACACTCATGATCACGTCATTCATCATTGGCGGCATCACGGACCGCTTCGGCAGCCGTCCCCTTATGGTGCTTGATTTCATTCTGCATGTTGGCGCGTCGTGTGTGCTGCGATTTTGGGGGCCGTTCAACAACTTCAGCGTTCTGTTTCCTTGCGCAGTCGTCTTGGCGTTCAGTGACAGTTTGCTGATGAATCAGATTTACAAGCTGCTTGGGACTTTGTTTCCCAACAAAACCGACACGCCCTCTGCGTTTGCGGCCTACAAGTTTCACCAGAGTATGGTAATTGGGCTGACGTTTGTCGGCTCAAAAAGCATGCTCACGGATGACGGCATTCCCGATATGAACAAATGGCTGCCAATTGTCATTGTTGTTTTTGGGCTGGCGGTAATTGGTGTTTTCCTGGCGACTGCAAGCGCAAGAAGACTTTCGCAAGAAAGCGCCGTCGCTGTGGACGAAACAACTCCGTTGTTGCAAGGTGTTTAGGCTTTTCAAGACTTTTGAAACTGTGCACCCTGAAAGAAATATATTACTAGATACCACACTGCTCACCGAAACTGCAGAAGAACTGCTTGAACGCAAGCGAAAGACAAACCGTCTGTCGGATGTCTTTGTCTTGGCTCTCGCGTTCTTTTTTATTTTCAGCGCGTTCATGGTTATCCAAGGCCTTGCCTCGTCTGTGTTGAAAAAATCGGTTGCATTCATGACTCTCGCGAGTTTGTATTTCTCGTTTTCTTTTGGGAACCTATTCATGGCTGCTCCAATCGGTGAGTTGTGGGTTTTTTTTAGTTGTTGTATCTCTGATATGTGGTCAGTTGAAAGAGTTGGCTGCAGAGCTGGACTATTTATGGCGTCAATCACGTACTCATTGTTCAACTTTGCGACTGTGGTTGCACTCGAATCCGAAGATACGGATCTGCAAACAATCGTACTGATTCCCTCGGCACTTCTGAACGGCGTGGGGGCATCTGTCTTGTGGGCGTCGGAGTCGGTTTACATCACAAAATGCGCTTGCAAAGACACTGTTGGCACGTATGCTGGGTTCTTTTTCGCGTTCGTTGGATGCGCAAACCTCGCGGGACCTTTGTTCAGCTCATTTATGCTTCAACTGAATGTCGAAAAGGTTTTTTATGCTTTTTTCTTTTTCTTCATCTTTTCTTTGAGAATTAGCATATTCCATTCTGCTGCGACTTTAACTGAGCGTGCACAGGTCCAGGTTTTCAAAATTCTTCTGGCGGTTGGCGCGGTTGGTCCTTTGCTAATATGCTACATTTTGTGGCGGCCGCCGCCGTCAAATCCGTTTGACGCTTCAGCACCACCAGCAAGCACCACCAATACGCCGGCGGCATCAACTGAGCGGCAGTCGTTTTTCAAAACATTCCACACCATGATTTCGCCTACAATACTGATGCTGGCGCCCGTGTCGTACTTCGGAAGCTGCCAAATGGCGTTCAACGGCGGGTCCATCCCGCTCTTCATCGACACTGGCGACGCGAATGCCGACCTGTCCATGAAGCTGTACCTCCTCGCATGCATGGGCGCGACGTCGGCCATTTCGTCTGCACCGGTGGGCCGGCTCACCGACCGCCTAGGGCCGCGCGTGATGCTCGCGCTTGCTGTCGCTGTTTACTCCGTCGCCATGGCGGTCTTTTACTGCGTCGGACCGCTCAACAACCCCTTCGTGCTCTTTCCCTGCGTGGTGCTGTTTGCGTTCTGCTCAACTGTGAGTTAATTCTTTTTTTTTTTTTTTTGGATTTGGCGTTTTTGGTGTTGAAGTTATTTGTCTGACCATCCGGCCAGGTTGTCAGCAACCAGAACTACAAAATAATGGGCGTGCTTTACGCCGGCACGGCCAGCGCGTTTGCGGCACAGCGGTTCCACGGATCGCTCGGCACTGCCGTGGCGTTCATGACGTCCGGGCTAATGCTGCGCGACGACGGCGTGCCGGACCTGAACAAATGGAGTCCGCTGATGCTCGGGATGCTGTACTTAGGCTGCATTGGCGCGGCTGTCGTCACGCGCGACGACAGGTTCCGGAGTCTCGTCGCGCACGTTGTGAGCTGAAAGCGGAATTTGCTTACATTTTTTTTTTATTGTGTTTGTTGTCCTTCGTTTCTCTTTTGAAACTAAAGCTCAATTGCTTGGCGATGTCTTTGGCCATTTATCACAACGAATGTCCCCGCACAAGTCCCAAACATAAGCACCATAAATACAGCCGCCCATATTCTCGCGTCCGGGAACCCTTCCTCCAACAGAGTGTAACGGGACCCAAAAAATGCTGTCGCAGCACCAATGCTGGTGTGAAATTTATACGCAGCGAAGGCTTGACTCGTTTCGCTGGGGTCAAACACGGTTCCTATCAGCTTCTGTGACTGATTGATGAGAATCTGTTCGGTGAGGATCTTGTGTTAAAGCAAGCAGATTTCGGCATGACACTGACCGCGTTCGTGAGTCCCAGACAAACATAAACCGCGACAAGTACGCTGAAATTGTTCAGCGGATGGCCAAACAGTAGTAAGCTCTGACATAACGCGTGGAGGGCGAACGACAACACCACCATCGGCTTGGACCCGAAGCGGTCAGTAAAGCCACCAACAGTAAACGCCATGGCAGTCGAAACGACTCCGATAACTGATCGCAAAATTAACTTGGTGGAAATGTCGATCGACGCATCATTTGTGTTGACGAATAACGGCAAAGAGCCGTTGTAAAATGCCTGCTCGACTGCAGTGACAATATTCAAAGGCAGAAGAAGGACCATTGTGGGTGATAGAAGTAGTTTGACAGTTTTCAAATACTTTGGACCGCCGGCAGAAGGTGGCACGCGTGATTGGGGTGAAAGAGGATTGCTTGGTTCCGGTCGAAAAAACGCAAGGTATGCCAAGCAAACTGGTCCGAGGCAGCTGAACAGAGTTATGATTTTGAAGGCCGAAATCTGGATGCTTCGTTTGTCAACTCGCAAAGGACAGTAGCACTGTTTCAGGTACCTTGTCGAAATTGGCCTTCAGCAGCAGCATTGTGAGAACTGGCCCAAGAATCCCTGAAACCCAAGTGAAGCCATAGAAAATTCCCGAGTAGTGGCCGAGTGTATCGGGGGAGGAGCATTTTGTTATGTATACTCTGGATTGCATGGTGAGTGAGAAGAAACCCGACTTGCGCTTGTGAATATGCCTGCCTACCCTTGGCTTGCCCATAAAATGCTGGCACCAATTCCAATAAGCACGGCACCAGGCAATAGGATTGCAGCCTGCAAGGACACGCCTCGTTAGGAGAGGATAGAAGACGCGCATCGGATGAAAAACGCACCTGCAAACGCGGATCGTGATCAAAGACAATGGCGGCTACGTTGCATGCGAAATAGATGGGGTATGCGAGCGACGAGACGAGCAAGGCACGGCGGCAGCCGATACTGTCGACGACGAGGGAGGCGCAGAACAAGTTTGCGAGGGAGTAGACGGAGTACAGCACGGCAGATGCGCGGAAGGCGATGGCGGGCGGGAGCACAGAGGAGGCGAGTGCCTGGCGCGTGGGGGGGTTAGTGGGCGGGAGTGGAGTGGAGTGGATTTGATTGGAGTGGAGTGGAGTGGAGTGGACTGGAGAGGACTGGACTGTGGACTATGAAGTGCAAGGGAGGGAGTGGTGCAAGGGAGTGGACAGAAAGCACAGACGCGACGCACAGCAATGGTGTTGAATCCGGAGAACACAAAGAAGAATGCGCATCCCAGCACGGCCACGTCACGCAGGTGCGGTGCGTGCGGCGCCTGGCGCAGGAGGGGCGTGGCTTCCATGGGCGCCAGCAGCGACAGACAAACAGACAGACAGGCAGGCAGACAGACAGACAAACAAGTGCCCCGAGCAGACAAGAGAGCAAAACAACAAAACAAAACAATTAAAAATTAAAAATTATTACAACTATAAAACCATGACAAGCCCTCCCCCCTTCGAGCACACGCCCCTGCTGCGCTCCGTGCCCGCCAGCGACGCCGAAGACACGCGCCATCGCCTGCGCGACGTACGCGTGCTCGGCGCCGCCTTCTTCTTCCTGTTTGCCGCTCAAGCTACCATCCAGTCGCTCGCCTCCTCCGTGCTGCCCCCCGCTGTCGCATTCGACGCTGCCGCGACTCTGTACGTCGCATTCGCCCTCTTCAATCTACTGCTCGCGTCGGCCGTCGTCGACCGCCTCGGATGCAGGGCCGGCCTGGTTCTCGCCGCCTTAACCTACACCATCCACAACTGTGGCAACATTCTCGCTTTGATCTACTCCGGCGATCCCCTGACACAGAGGTTGATCCTCATCCCAACTGCTTTGTTGAACGGTCTCGGTGCCGCTGTCATTTGGACAAGTCAGGTATGCAGAGCGACCCTCCCCTTGTTGTTTTAATTTTCGTTGCCAACACTCCGTCTGAATGATCCCAGGGCGTGTATGTGGCCAAATGCGCGTCTCCGCGAACTCTGGGTAACTACACCGGGATTTTTTTCGGATTCATGTGGAGCTCGGGAGTCGTCGGTCCAATTTTTTCGTCGGTTTTGATTCAAGCACAAATAGACAAACTCCAAGTTTTCGAAATTGTAAATTTGCTCAGTTGCGTCGGCGTTGCTCTTCTTGTATATTTGTGGCGGTTTCGTGAAGAACCTTCAAATCCGTGGGCAGTCTCTCACGCAATTCCACGGCAGCCTACCGAACCCGACACTCTTCCTTCGTATCTGAAAACGCTCAACTTGTGTTTCACACCACAAATGCTCGGTTTGATGCCGCTTTGTTACGCGACTGGTTTTGAGCAAGCATTCTACGGTGCATCTTTGCCCCTGTTTATTCGCACCGGCAACTCTGCGTCCGATCTCAGCACAAAGCTTAATCTTCGCGCAACTTTGGGTGCAGTAATGACTCTCACCGGTTTTGGTGTTGGCAAGCTTTCTGACAAGTATGGTTCGCGACCAATGATTTTCGTTTCGGCACTCATTCACGTTCTGATTGTGCAGTTCTTGTTGGTCTTTGCGAGTCCAAAAAATAATCTGCCAGTGTTGATAGCTGTGTATGCGGCCATGGGAGTGAGCAGCGGCATTCTATTCACACAAGGACAGAAAATTGTCGGCACTGTGTTTGGACCCCAATCGATGAGCCAAGCATACAGCGCGTACAAGTTTCACACCAGTGTGGGGACTGCTGCATCGTTTTTCATGAGCGTCTACGCTTTGGACGCGGACGCAGCGCCAAACATGGCAATATGGGCTCCGATATTTGTTGGACTTGTGGTTGTGGCAAATTTGGGACTGACTTTTGTTCACAGGCAACAATGAATCGCAGAATTTCCTTGTTTATTCCATTGCAACAACCAACTCGAAAAAGACAAAAAAACAAAAGAAGAAATCAAGCAAAAGAGGATAGAAAAGTAAAATAACACAGCCGTCAGAGATCATCGTTCAACAAGTTTCCTGCCAAAGTCACAGTTTCGCCCGGTTGAAATGCTGGCATGCCCAAGTACGGGCAAGACCCGCAACGGAAAGCATCGCCCAGATAGCAGTTCCCACACGAAGATGTTGGTGCTTTCTTTGCAGGTTTCACCACGACGATCTCGTCCAGGATTTTTGCATTCAGTGCCTCCTCTTCCTTCTCCATTTCATCTGCAAGACCACAAGTGCAGTTCTTGCAAGCCTTTCGCTTTTGGCCTGCAGTGCCGGTTGCATCGCTGCAAGCAGTGGTTACCAGAGGCGGCAGCTTGTCTTCCTCAGCCAGCAGCAAATCTTCATCTTCGAGCTCGTCCTCGCCATCGACATCATCGTCCTCGTCGTTGTTGTTGACAATAAGCCAGACTTTCTTTTCCGGCTGCTGCTGCTGCTTCGGCAATGGTTTCTCGACTGGAGCTGCATCAGCGCTGATCTTGTCGGATACATTATTCTTTTTACGAGCAAACGAAAGCTTTGCTGATGCGCCAATGGTATAAGCGGGAGTCTTTGCAGTAACTTCGGCCAGGACAATGTGGCCACTCCAACCATTCACAAACACGTCAGCATGGTCTTCGACTGCCCAGCAATTGACGCCACACCATTCGCGCAGCATGTCGTCGGAAACAGGCGTCTCGTTCACAACAGCGACATCGACGAACCCGGCGAGCTTGAGGGCAGCGACAAGCTGCGCACGCGTGCGCGACGGCACCCGCTCACGCAGGGCGGCGGGCACCGCGGTGGCGACGACGGGGCGCGGGATGGCGGAGACGAAGGAGTCGGCCAGGATGGGCTCGCGCAGGCGCAGGGAGGCGTTCGGGGCCAGCGACGCCGCGACGGCGGCTAGCGCGGCGTCCGGGTGCGCGAAGCCCTGCGCTCCGGCATACCCGCACACCGCCGCGGAGTGCGCGCGCGGCGTCAGACGGATGTGCGGGATGCGGTCCAGCTGCTCGAAGGCGATGGCAGTCTCGGCGGCGGCATCGGCCGTGATGGCCGTGTGCAGCGCGCCCAGCTCGGCCGCACCGGCGCCGGCGTTCCCCACGAGCAGGACAGAGTGTGTGCCGGCCGGAACGAGCGGCGCCGTCGGCAACGGCGGCGGGGACTGTGCGGAAGCAGCAGACGGAGACATTCGACAGATTTCGAATCGAAAACAACTGACACGCACAACCGCGATAGGTACAAGTGAATTCACAAGCTGTTTGTCGTCAAGCGTACTCAAAGAGACTGTCCATAGAATCCAGAATGTAACCTGCTTCTTATCCGCAATTCGCAAGCTGAATCAAAAAAAAAAACAAAACAAAACAGAACCATAAGACCTAAACAGAGTCTCTAAGGGACTTGCATTTCAACATATTTAATGAATTGTCAAAAAACAGTAGTAGGCAGTAGAATCAGGTCAGAAGCGGAATTTCTTTCGTTGCTAATTTTAAATTCTCAGTGGCTATGTTTTTTAACATCGGACGTACGCGCGAGTTCCTGGAAAATCCTTTTGTACGATCCAGAGAACTGGGTCAACCATTTGATGTAAATAATCATTTATCATATCAAGAACATTTTTAAACTCGGTCAAGAATTCTGCGGACAATCCGAACGGCGGGCTTGATTCGTCCGATGAAAAAAATTCATCGATGGGCTTATTCAACAAATTGCGCAGCGTGCCGATCTCTGAAAATGAGATTAATTGCTGTCACCAGGTGTGTGTGATCCGAGTGTCGAGTGGGAGACCAAAGGGACGTGGTCGGACACGGTGTGAAGCACCAAATGTCTGCCAGCCCGCCAGGTCTGTCGTCTCAATCGAGGCGCGATGGCACCAACGGCGGAGAGCGAAACACCCTTCATGTCACATATACTTCTGCGCGGATCCATCGTGGAAACCTATTCGCCCTCGCGCGCCGAATGCGTGGATTCCATCTGATCGGTTTGCGGTGTGGCACCTTTGTATCCGATTCTGACCACACTCCACCAAGCAGCATTCTACGCTCAGTTTATTTTCGCTGTATTCGACCGCGAAGAAGATGCAATGGCAGCATACATGCTGTTTGTCCACATTCCCGGTGTTGTCGCAGTGGACTTTGCACGCCAAACATGTTGTGCTTCGCTTTGTGCCAAGCAATGTTTCTCGCCGCTAACCTGTGCCATATCAGACAATGTTCCTTACCCACAACCTGATGACTCCGCTGAAAACGCCCTTGCGAAAATAACTCCGAATGTTCCGTGTTCCCTTCACATCACACATTTGCCTCCAAACTACACTCGTGAAGAAATCTTATTTATCTGTCAAGACCTTGCTGGGTAAGTTGCTTTCATATTTTGATTCAGTGACAATGGCCACAGATATCAACAGATTCAGTATTACGGAAAGTACTGCTACGCAACATATGCCACATACAATCATGGATACGCTGCAAGAAATACCCTACGGGACACCACAAATCTTGTTGTAACATTTGCGAAACCAAAACCGATCCCAGCAAGCGACACTACCTTTGCAGTGGAGGAAGCTTCCAATGATAAACGACAAGAATCGATTGGCGATGGAGCCGACCGCAAAGCAAAGTCTATCTTAGCGTCGATGGTTCAAACAGCGGTAACTAAAAAACTTCCGTTGAAAAAATAAAACAAAATGCTTGCCAGACCCCGCCAAGCAATTTTGTTGAATGTTCTTCAAATTCACTTCGTCGCTCCTCGCACACCTACGGAAAACAGCATCCTGGAGAGCTACATAGCGATGAATTTTCTCGCCCACAGTTTTCAGAGAGACATAGTGAACAATTAAACATCATGCCGCTCCAAACGAAGCAAGATGCGGAGTCAACATTGGGACTACCAGTGTCTCCAGCCCAGAGTGAGATGGACCGTAATGCTCTGCCTTCGTTGGGAGAAACTTTGCCGCCTGTCCAACTGTCGGATGCTCCTTTCTCCTTTGCAAACCTTCCACCAAGAAACTCCAACAGCTCTGTTGTGCATATTTCTCGTGCATCCATGAACTTCAATACCATGCAGTCGCCTTTAGTGCAACACAGCGCTACAAAGAATCTGGAGCTGGAAGAACTCATTGGCACAAGTGACCCGTGCGAAATCGCGCTTTTAGAAGAAACCAATACTTCCAGGTCCTCGTGTAGAATGCCTCTGAGAGAGGTGGTTCGTTTGTTGGGAATGACGTTTTCTTCGCCAATCTCAAAGAAGCTCGACTCACGTTTTGTTGATGTGGTTGGAAGACCAAGCTGCGATCTTTCGATCAAACCTATGAAGTACGGTTTTCCTGATGATAACACTATAAGACTCCATAGCATAGCCATGACGAAAGCGAAAGCTTTCAAACTGTTTTAACCCAATTATACGAAGCGCTCTGATGGATCGAGCACTGTTGAAATGAGATCATGCGAGAAGAAGTTGTGTCTGCTAATTGGACATCAATAAAGAACACGAAAAGCAACAGATTTTCATGCAATGAACGAAGCAGATTCAGATTTCCTGAAACAACTGTTTCGCGAAAACAACGAGCTTCGACTTAAATACAACGCCGCCCAGCGAGAGGTTTGGCATCCGTAGCAAAATTTCCTGGTCTCAAGTTCGGCAAGCTGTACAACAAAGGGGCTCAGAATGACTCGTTGGAAGACGAACTGCGGCAACTGAAGGCCAAATTGGAAGGGACTGCAGCACAGGCTCTCTCAGATCGTAACTCAAGCGCTGCGACATCGACGCGTCCACAGGTGCCAAACTGATACATCGGCTCTATAATTTACCAGTTGATTTCTCAGACGAGAACCTCGAAAAGAACAACGCCTGCGATATCAGAGCCAGTGAGCCATCGAAAAACGCATATATGATCTTACATTATTTAGGAGCGTGCTGTTGCTCCAGCAAATACTCACGCGTTGACGAAAGACCTCCAAGAAGCCATGCTATCGTTAGAACGAAAAACTTTCGAACTCAAGCAACTGTCCGAAGAATTAATCGTGACAAAAAAATCCTTGGAAGACCAGACAGCAGCAACAGGTAAAATTTGCGAGTTAAAAAATCGATCTGAGCAACCGTTTTCAGCCAGTTACAAGAATGAAACGCTGGATTTGAAAAAAGAACTCAGCGAGATAAGAGCGCAACACAGCCATTCCATTGTATCTGAGGCGCACAAATCAAGTACGCTTTTTCCTTGATTCAATGCCACCTCGTGTGAAATTTTTTTTCCCCCGCAGAGCGCGAAGAAATTCCACCCGCAGATTTGACCGAATTGAAGGCTGAAGTCGAAGTGCGAGACACCATGATTACAACGCTTCGAAAGCAGGCCATGGAGATTGCGATGGACGCTGACAGGAAAAACAACGAATTGCAGAATCAGGTCCAAGGAATCGAAGTGGTTCGTCAGCATGATTTGTTACAAAGATTTTTTAAAAGCGTAATTCATTCTACAGCTTATTGACGGAATAAGAAAAGAATACGAAGAATTCATTCAAGTGACAAAGCTGGAAACGGAATCCTTCAGGGTCAACCAGCTGAATGAGTACAATCAGTTGAAGCAAGCTTTTGAAGCAAGCAAACTGGCACATCATGAGGAAAAAAGAAGACTTGGCACAGAGTACACGGTCTGCTCTCACGATGCAAAGTTGGTCCTACTAAAACTACATTTGTCTGCAGAGTTTGCTGTATTCAATGCAGTCACAATTTGAAGAGTACAGAACATCGACCGAATACATGTTCAGCTCTGAAATAAGCAGGCTCGAAGATGAACTGGCGTTGCAAGCAACGAAATACGAGCATGAAATCATGTACGTTATACAAGCGAAGGATAAATTCTACTCCGATTTGATGGTCAGCAAGGATGCAAAAATTATGAATTTGATAGAAGGGTCGGACTTGCAAACATTGATGCAGAAACATGAACTCGTATGCAGCAATTTTTCATCGTCTTTTGGTTTGCTTTATTGATGTTTTTTTACCCTGCAGGATCTTGAAAATTTGAGGAAAGACCATGCCAGAGAAATCGACATGGTCAAATCTGATCAAGAGTCGGAGCAAAAGAGCGTCGTCGCTCTCCTGCAACGACAAAATTCTTCCTTGGAATCCAAGTGCGAGAAACTGCAGATTCATGCGAAAGCCCTGGAGACTCGCATCAAAGAGCTGACTGGCACAGTCGAAGCAAAAATGAAGCTGCTCAGCGACAGAGAAGATGCTAGGCTCAAAATGGAAATGGATTACGAGGTTTTGTTGCTCCATATTGTTGAAAGCTGTCTAAAATGGAATGTTGGAAGGCCAAAATCTCCGAATATCAGTCTCAAATTTCAGCCCTCAGCCAAGAAAAAGAAAACTTGAGACATAAGGTGATTCGCCTGAACTTGGATGCGAAGGGAGAAGGTGGAAACTCGGTGGAAAACATCATAAAGCGCATTTCCCACGAGACAAACAAGCTACATGTGGAGTTTGAAGAGTTGTCGTCGCGCTACGATGAGCTGATTTCAGAAAACCAAATTCTCGTAAAGAAATTGAAAGAGCGTGAAAAGTTTTCAGAGTTCCTGGAAAAGGAGGTCGCCCGTCGGACTGAAGAATACGTGATGATGACAAACACTTTCGAAGATTTTATCTCCGGCAGGGCCAGGCATCACAGAAGAGATCGCGCCAAAAAGCTCGCAAAACTTGGGTCAAATCACGAAATCAAATTCCCAGAGTAACAATCGACGACATCTTTTATTTGCTAACATTTCTCAGAACTTCATCTACAGCGTTGATGGCGAAGCCCCTGCAAAAGCCGAAGATTTTAAAAGCAGTTATACCCGACAAAGACGTACGGACTGAATTGATATAAAGTTTCTGATATGTTCATAATAGGACAAAGCAGAATTGGTGGAAGAAGAATCTGCCGAGCGAAAATTGGAGTTAGAGAGGGGTCAATTGTCGGTTTCTTTTTCTTCTATTCGAGTTAGCTGACGGAAAAACACAGATATCTCCGTAAATTTAAAACTTTGTCAAAAGTTTTCGCAAACGGAGATTTCAGAATACTACCAACAACTTTCAATAATTCGATTGCTTCAGATGCAATTCCTGGTCCATGGCAAAAGGTGGTGTTTGTTTAGCTGTAATAGACTTAATATATTTTCGCCATCAGACTGCACTGTACAAAAGGATCGACGACACGAACTTGGCGCTTGCCCGGCTGTATAAGGAACCTGTGAAATCCGCAAACGATCCATCGTCAAAGCCTGCTGTTTATGGCACAACTGGCAATCCGCAGGTTTGATTGTGAAGCCTTGCTGTCAAATGTCTGATTTTCCTCTGTAAACTAGAAATCGGACACTAAAATTTATGCTGACGATCCATTGCCGAATCTCTTGACACAGAAATCTGAAGTAACACCCCAATCACCAGAGCAGAAAACAGACATAAAGAGGCAGATCTTGGTGGGCAAATCGTTGGGAAAGAACTGAGATTTACCGGAAATGCACCAAACAAACAAGCCTTATTTGCATCGAAACTATCGTCAAAAATTTTCATTTACGAGTGATTCCGATTATCTCGCTTGCGTCGTCTTCTTTCGAGCCTTCTCTGTCATGAGAACAATAGCCAAAAAAGTACAGATGGAACTACTGTCGGTTTAAAAAAAAGAGACCCACGACTCGCAACAAAAATTCAGGGCGACCGTCCATCTCAATGAACCAAGAGCTTCTGTAACTTCTAATTTGAAGTAAGGAATGAAACCCTATAATTCGGAAAAGTGCTGTTGGAATGCGGAGATCACGTGTCCATTCTACCAAATAATTACCCGAACCCTGTTCCAGTCCAGCACATAGCAACATATGCTTCAAGCAAGGCACGCCTCAACAATATGCCCAACCTAGTTATTTCTGATGCAATAGGCAAGAGATTGATGAACGGCATCATTTCCTACGACAAGGTCCGCCTAATCGTGCTTGAGTTGATTTTCGATTTGTCACCTTATTCAACTTGTCGAAGCTGGAAACAGGTCTTTAAAAACACCACAATCGGCCAGCAAAAAATTAGGGTGAGACGAGATGCGTATCGTTCCCAGTTTATTGTCGTTGGTCATTTGCACAAAAACACTTTCAACCTATTTTTCCTACTGGGCTACAAACGCGAACTTTCATCCGAGAGTTTGCGAAGGAAAATACAAGCTCGTCAGCATAAGATTTTCTGCTCCCCCACATTCTGAGTCCAAATTCCAGACCAAGATCAGTCAAGTTCTCACATCCAAATTCTAGTCTTCTGAGCCACCGATTCATAAATTCGCGCGGGATTGCCCCAAAAAAGTCATAGCTGTGACCATTCCGACTATTGTCATTTCGTTGACGGGAATTGATCCTCAGATTTAAGCTATCGAGATGTGGCAAGCAACGAATGATTCCCTCTATCTGAGAGGAAGATGATAAGCAAAAGCAAAACAAGATACACGAAACCATCACAGCAAAATCAGCAGAGTCTGGTTCCATAAAGTTGAGTCCTAATGACTTCAAACGGAGCGAAGAGTGGGTTGTAATGTCGGCTGAAAAAAATGATGGAAGCTCTTGAAAGAAATCTGGACTGGATATGTGGAGGAACTGCAGCCGTTCCAACGCCGGCAATTCTTTGAGTAGTCGTGAGCCCATCCGGGAATCGATATTCCACGGCAACTCAAGCACTCGAAGAGCTTTCAATTCCAGCACTGCGGCAACCAAAGTCTCGTGCAATCCAATTAGCCGACCACTGCGCACAACTAATTCGCTCAATCCTGCAATTCCTGCCAGGGGCGCAAATGCTGCCGCCTCAAGTCCCCACGGCTGTCGTGGCATCGGCCTGAAAAGCTCCAAACGTCGGAGTCGCCCACAACTATTCGCTTGGGGCGATTCAGCCAACAATGCCAAGTCGCGCGCCTGAATATGGCCATCTGCGCGCATGTTCGGCAATCGCAGACATGTAGCTGTGGTATTTCTGAGTTGGGCAATCAGTTCCGTGTCCCACCACCACAAGGTAATGTTAGCTGGAGCCAAAGCGCGTAGGAAACTACCTGGATAATCGATGTATAACTTCGATTCAATAAATCAAAAACTTACCAAGGACAGCGGCAGAAATATTGCCCCTCCTGCCAGCAACTTGCACAGTGCCAAAAACCACACGAATTGATCGTCTGCTATGTGTTTCGTGGCTAAAAAATCCTTGACGTAGAAGTTCTGAAATGTAATTCACCAAAGTTTCCGGTTTTTCTGGAATAGCGCTGACGTGCACCTACCAGTCGATTAGTAATATGAGATTTTCAGACTAACAAATGCACCTTTATAGACCTTTCAATCCCCACGTATAGTACACTGCTGGAGTTGCTGTCGAAGTCCGAATTCTTGTGGATTGTACTCTTCTCATTTCCAAATGGAGGTTTTCCTGTCTCTGAGCTTTGAGTCTGCTGAAACACACGAATGCGTTTGAAGTGTGGAAGCAGCACAGGATGTTCTGGGCTTTGAATCATAGCAACGCTCCCATTACTTCCATCATCTTCTTCTTCGCTTATAATTTCAACATTTCCCAAAACTGGAGTCGAACGATGTGCTGATGCTGGGAGTGAGAAAGATCGGTTTATAGTTTCACTCACAAAGAACGTCTGCGAAGGTTTTACAAACTTGTGGAATCACGGTGAGAATATACTTTGGTGATTCGGTCTTCACAAAGATGCGGAACAACGTTTCTGGCGGCAAACAATTGATGTGCATTGTTTCAGTGGTCAATTTTTCATTCACAATGTGCGACACACAACAGCATGGATCTCGAAGAATGATACCAGTGTCTTTGGAAGTACAACGCTACTTCAACAAAGATAATATCCAAGCATCAAGAATGCACAAGCTGTGGTTGCTTAAAAATCACTTTCAAGATTCACCGAAGGAGCGCATTCAAATTTCAAGCCTTGCAAACTTCTCGGAATTCCTTTAGGAGAACTTAACAAGCTACTCCTTAAGCTGCTTGTATATAGATAATTTGATGCTGTCGAAACTAAAATCGCATGAAGAAAGTTGGTACGGGGAAGCCATCAAGTCGATACTTTGGGGAGAACGGTTTGGATATTTAACGCAACAGCAGTATATGACAAATTTCAAGGATAGGCCTTTATCAGCAGCTATATCGTTCCTTCTTTTGGTGCCTCAAGCTTCCGAGTCCAATGGTTCACTTAATTGTGAACTGAAACAAACCCGGTTAAGCGAAAATCCAAAAGTCTAGAGGAATTTGTTTTCAACAATGCAGTTAACTGGGCAAATTTATTACTTTCGAAATATAGTCTTGATTTTATTTTCACCAAGTAATGCCGCACCAAACGGCGTTGTCAAAACGATACTTCATCCACGATATCGACAAGATTTCCCTTCGGTTCCCTCATCGAAGGTGGAAAATAATTCAGCGACAGCTCATAGACTTCACTCCGAATGTTCTCGTGTCCTGGAAAGCCTTCTGAGTACATTCAAATACTGCTGAGCACAGCAATAATTCAAACCGTCATAGGCTGATCCGGCACACTCTGGATCGTCTTATCTACTGTTTCCAGGATCCTCAACTCCCAAAAGATTTCCAGCAAACGGGCGTGACCACAAAAATTTGGTCATGACCCTGAACTGCTTCGATACCACATTATCAGAGTTGTCTATCATCGTATGAACTTTTGTTTGCAAAAACTCTAAAGCGCCAAGACCTGTCGCATCTGTTTCGCAAATGTCTTTAAACTGCTGTCTGCGAACCCGGAATTTCGCGCGTCGCAATACTGCTTCGGCTGATGGTCTACGATACCAATGGACTCCCATATTTTTAAATTGAAGTTTCAACAGCCCACCTTGCTAGTCGCAACTCGCACAAATCGATCACCAGAAATATCGTATCGCCAAAAATCATCATCTAGATTGACATTCGGCCTGCTATCAAGATCCACATATCTCCCCATCGTAAATATTGACTTGGCGGACGGATCAACGCAGATTTTGTGACATGAACGCGGACTTGGACCACCATTTCTAAAGAGATTCGTTAGAAAAGAACAACGAAATAAGGATGTTACTGTCGTGTGTCCATACTTATACACGTCCATTGCTTGGAACTTACATTAAAGCTCCAGAAATCGCTCAAGTCTTTTTGCCCATCCCAACCTCCGAATAAATAAATGTTTCCGGCTTCGCAATCGATGCACATCTGATGACCTCCCCGCATACAAGGCTTTTCAGATTCTACATATAAATTATAAGTTAATCACTAGTACTGCACTTTACGTGTTTCACTGCGAATGAATTTCCATTCCGGTTTGCAGCATGTATTGCAGACGTATTCATTGAACAGGTTTCTCGAAGATGCAGTTTCTAGAATTTTCTCAGAAGCGTCAAATTCGCCCGTGATTACAAGAGATTCGTGCAAGCTTGTCAACAACGGATCCTCCAGTTGCAGTTGCGTTCGGTTTTGGAGCCACTGGAACGTGTATAAATAGTTTCGTTGGCGGAAATGTTTCAGGCATAGCCGGAAAACCTCGGTTTCTCGATACTTGAAAAAGAGTTTCTCAAAAATCTTTGCCTAATTGATTCATACCTTCACGAAGTTGCGATAAACTCTATCAACATATTCCGATTGCACTAAACCCCAAAGTTCGATGTACCATATGCTAAAATTGAAATTTGGACCCCTTATTTGGCGCGATTTTGACATATTTGCAAGGAAAAACCTGTCTCAATTTTTGATTAAAAAAATTAGCTTGAACATTGTGCAAACCACATCGTTAACTTTATGCCTCAATGAAAACGTTTCGGGTTCTATATCATTTCTGAGACCCGAGTGTAGTAATTCGGTCATATTATTTAAAGTTAATCCGCCATAAACCTTGAATTCTTTGAGATTGCAAACATGAACTTCGTGATATTTTCCATGGTTTTTGGCCGAAATGAAAATCAAACCAAACACAGTCGTCGTCATTGACTCACGAACAATAGCGACCTTATCAAGCTTGAAAGTCAAGTATGGTTGTTGCTCCCACTGGACCACCATGATGATTGGTCCATTGGTTTGTTCAGCAGAACATCCTAGGATGATATCCTGCAGAATGCGAGGACCACTCACAAACTCCGTAATTCAGCTTTTGTGTTGCTGGGTTTTGCATTGGAAGTTTATCGTTATAATTAGGGTTCTTCGTTTGAAAAACGTCGAAGTTCGGACCATCGAAATTACTCGAAATAGCTCCGTAATTTCCGCTAGATGATTCTGGGCCAAAAACGATGAGTAGTTGGTTCTGAATCGATGACCATATCCGCCGAGTGATCGTTGGTCGTCGTTGACATTTGAATGTTTGACATTAGTTTGTCCTGAAAATATCTCCAATACCCCAAATTTCTGGAACGGCTTTTCGATGAGGTTGCAATTACTGTGAAATTGGCTTGCGATGGATCCGGCGTCAAGTTTTAGACGTCCATAAAGGCCGCAGCTAATGATTTTGAGATCCAGAATCTTCAATTCCTTTTTCGCAAAGGATCTCACCCAAACAAGACTATAATCTCAAAAAGAATGATTCTTGCCTTTCACTCAGATAGAGCCCGAAAGAAAAAAGCTGTTCTAAGACTTCAACGCAAGGTTCCTCTCTTCTTAACCTTTGTTTATTTTTTTTGAATGCTCATTCAAATTTCAAGATTTTTTTTTGAACAAACCTTCGGAATAATAACTTTCATACCTTTAGCGTTCGAAACTGAGAGATTGCGGGGGTACTTTTCGAAGTATGCGAATCCGGCAAAAATCCTGCAGCAAAACATCCAATCATCAAAAAATTTTAACTTTTGCTTCGGAATCCACTTTATAACTATACGCAATGTCTCCTTGGCCCGGTACCATCAACTTTGAAGTCATTCAACCGTCAACAGTGTATGTGTATCACCAACAAGCCATCGCCGTAATTCCTTGTGTGTGTGAGACTTACCTGCAATGACAAAATGGTGATTCGCTTGGAGGGTAAGGCCACAAGAGAGATTCTTTCGGTAGAGCACCAAACACTTGCTTAAGTGTACATTGGACTTAACATGAGTATAGCCCTATGCAGTGCACGGCAACTCATTTTGGGTTGTGAACCAGTCGCTCATTCCTGTCCGCATCCACGCGAACCCCGTCAGACTCATGATTATCTGCATAGAGTGCAAAATTAGCAAATTCGCCAACACGACGCGCCGACGACGACGCCCACCACGAGGACATGAAATGTATGAATAGTGTCGTAGCAGACGCGATGGCTCACTAACTAAACTGGGATTCAGACCGCAGCAGTGGTCGAGAAAGAGACTGTTAGTGGAGGCCATATTTGGTATAAAGACGTTGGCCAGTTACCTGGCCTCGTTCATGTTCACCGTCACTTGCTGGCGTCCTACAAGAATATTCTCCGGCAGTGTCGGGACTCGTTTTCGTCCACCCAGTATATGACCCACTAACGGCTCGCTTTACCTCTATGTTGACAAGTTTTCCGACGGCGAAGGAGCGGTGGCTTGTTTTTTGGGCGAATGATTGTGGAATGTCAAATTCATTTTTGGAAAACTCTGAAACTCGGAAGCAGAATCATTCCGTTCCGTATGACACTTGCCAAAGTCACGACGACTACTACAACAACGACCACTACGGTGACGACGGCAGACGGAGCAACCAGCAAGACTGTGAAGACCGTGAAGCGACAGGAGTTCACGCCCCTTGTCCAGCCGGTGTGTTAATAATGTTTGATTTCCAGTGCGTATTTGATTTCATTCTTGATTTCACGTTGCTTTTCTATTCCCCAAAACCTCCCCGCAACCATAAAGGCGTCCCTCCCCATTGCAATGAGCGAACTGTGAGTGCTCGCTTTCCACCTACACCTTGTGTTCTTCTCTTCTATGGGCACTATGTTGGCTGACAACCTTGTCTTTGTATGAAAACAGTGCTGACATCGGTCTTATCGGTTTGGCCGTCATGGTATTGTCATGTCCAGATGAATGAACCCTGCTCACTTCGAAGCAATCAGGGCCAAAACCTTATTCTGAACATGAACGACCACGGTTTTACGGTACTCCTTTGAGTGGGTTTTTTAGACGTTTCACTCACCTCGTCTGCACAGGTCTGCGCATACAACAGAACCGTCGAAAAGGTTGACCAGTTCCTCGCAAATGAAGCCAAGGGTATGAAGAAAGTTTCATGACAGTCCAGTGTTTGACATGTTTTCTTTTTGCTTTGCTTTGCACAGGAACCAAGATCATTGGCGCCCGTTCTATCCAAGACTTGTGCTCCAAGCTGAAGACTCCGAGAAAGGTTATGCTTCTCGTGAAGGCCGGAAGTGCCGTCGATGACTTCATCGCTCAAATCATTCCATACCTGTCGCCTGGCGATATCATCATTGATGGCGGCAACTCGCACTTCCCTGACTCGATTCGTCGTGTGAAAGAGCTGGAGGCCAAGGGCTTCTTGTTTGTGGGAGCAGGAGTGTCTGGCGGTGAGGAGGGTGCCCGCCACGGGCCGTCGATCATGCCGGGCGGCTCTGTTGCGGCGTGGCCCGTCCTCAAGCCGATCTTCCAGGCCATCTCGGCCAAGACAGCCAGTGGCGAAGCATGCTGTGACTGGGTGGTGCGTGTGTTTGTTTCTGGCGTTCCCTCTCTCGCATTATAACAGAATTTTTGATCACTTACTGCAGGGCGAGGGCGGCTCCGGCCACTACGTCAAGATGGTGCACAACGGTATTGAGTATGGCGACATGCAAATCATCTGCGAGGCATACCAATTGCTGAAGGATGTGGTTGGCCTGTCACACGACGAGATGGGCGACGTGTTCGAGAAGTGGAATGAGGGAGAGCTCGACTCTTTTCTCATTGAGATTACCCGGGATATTTTGCGGTTCAAGGACGAAGATGGTCAGCCACTTGTACCAAAGATCCGCGACACTGCTGGGCAGAAAGGAACTGGCAAATGGTTTGTGTGCAACCTTGCTGAGTTTTGGTTCAGCCCTTATCGCCCGTTTATTTGCCAGGACTGCTATTTCTGCCTTGGACTTAGGCATTCCCGTTACTTTGATCGGGGAGGCAGTATTCGCCCGTTGCTTGTCCGCATTGAAAGATGAACGTGTTGCTGCCAGCAAAATTCTGCAGGGTCCTGCGGATACCAAGTTCGCTGGCGATAAGGCTGCAATGATTGAGGACATTCGCCAGGCCATGTATGCGGCTAAAGTTATCTCATACGCGCAAGGGTTCATGGAATTGCGGGAGGCCGCCAAGCAGGAAGGCTGGAACTTGAACTACGGAGGAATTGCGCTCATGTGGAGAGGAGGCTGCATTATCCGTAGGTTTGTCTATTTCTGGAGTGTTTTTACCATTGTAACAATTCGGGCCTTCAGTCGCTTCTTGGGTGACATCACCGCCGCCTTCACAAAGAACCCGTCTCTGCAGAACTTGTTATTGGACCCATTCTTTACCCAGGTGATTCACCGCTGCATGCCGTCCTTCCGCCGTGTCGTTTCTACCAGTGTTTTGGTCGGTGTTCCAGTTCCGGCTTTCTCAACCGCGCTTAGCTTCTACGACGGATACCGTAGTGCTAAAGTTCCAGCCAACTTACTCCAAGCTCAGCGCGACTTTTTTGGAGCGCACACTTACCAGTTGGAGGCTGATGGTGCTAAGGGCGAGTGGGTGCACACTAACTGGACTGGACGCGGAGGTCGTGTGGCCTCGTCCACTTACCAGGCTTAAGAGAGCCAATTGATTGTGCATTTTGTGCCTCCAGTGTCTGTTTTCTTTCTTCTGCATTCGGTTGCTGAGTGTTGTTAGGCTCAATGCGGGTCTTACTACTCTTTGCTTTTGATAAGGAAAAGACATTGCTGTTACAAAATATTTGCCTTTCCACCGCGGCGAAGCTGCCAAAATAATTAAGAACTTGGAGATCTGTTCGTCGTGCTTCTGCCGCTGCTGCTTTGCCACCCAGAACCAAAAAAAATAACGTGAGGGTGGCTGAGGAGGGACCATGCTTGGACTGATGCTTTGTCTTTGTTTGCAGTGCTTGGGGCTGCACGACAGAGGATAAGAGGCGCCGGGCGTGGTCGTCTTAAGTTCCAAAATATAAACAAATCGACAACCGACCACCAAGCAGTCTCCGACTGGACTGGCCCTCACACCCTCACAATTCCACCTACATTGACCTTCTCCTTCCCGTTCGTCCCACCTTGCCCAATCTTTGCTCCATTTTTTTCACTTCCAAGTACACTTCTCGCGGAGAGTCCCATCTGAGGATCTCGGCAACAAGTAACTTGGATTTGAAAAAAATGGAACCCTCTTGTGTAGAGTTTCGGTTGTCATGAGTCAGTCAGTATTTAGTCATACAGCATGAATAACGGTGCGTACTCTTCGCTGAATTCATGGTCAGGAATTTCAGCAGTCATCCAAAATTCCCGCCCGCGCCCCAGCCCTCCGCCTGCCAACAATCCACCGGTCTCTTCGATCGCGCACATTGTGGCGTAAGTCCATCCGCGCGCAGCGTTCGCGTTGCAGTAGCCGCCTCCACCAAGCAGCAGCACCTTAGCGTCATGATGGCGTGCGGTCTGCACTATTCCTCGCACGCACTCGCCAATGGCGAAAACGTCCAGCCACCATGCATCGGTGTGCCCAATTAGTGGGTCGCCGCGCACACCATCCAGCCCACATTGAACCACGAGAACGTGCGGTAGGTACTCGGCTGCGAGTTGTTTTACTGTTGAGGAGACGATTTTGATGAAGGTCTCCGAAGTAGTGTGTGGAGGCAGCGGCATGTTGAGGTGGTTTTTTTCCGTGGTATCTTCGTTGTCGCGGCTGCTTGTGCCAGTGCCTGGGAAGAAGCCTGGACCGGCTCGGTGAAACGAAACGCAGAAAACTCTGCGGTTCGGTGGGGCGAACGCGTCCTGGACTGCATCCCCGTGGTGGATGTCCAGATCGATGTACAGCACGCGAGTGCGCTCCCGACTGTTGAAATCAACCCCCGAGAAGGGATGACGCTGACAGCGAAGGTCTAGCAAGCTTGTCTCGCGCAACTTTAGAATTGCTAGAACTATGTCGTTCACGTAGCAGAAACCAGAGGCGCGTGCATTGTGTGCATGGTGACGGCCACCGTCCCAGTATATGGCCACGGTTGTTTGGGGATCCTTCAACGCGTCGACTGCCGCCAATGTCCCACCTGCAACTTGTCGGACATAGTCGGAAAGTCCCGGAAACACTGGACAATCGCTGGTACGGTGTTACTGGAATTAAGCGCTTGCAGCGCGACGACTCACTCTAACAAGCCGAATTCATCCAAACTCGCCAGCCAATCAGTGCTGGTCTCACTGATGCGATCTTCGGCGGAAAGAAGCAAGTCGACGTACTGTGACTAGTCGTCTTGGAACAGGCAACAGCAGAAGAACACCAAATAACAAACCTCATCGGAATGGAATTCCACGAGATCTCGACGTGACACGGGAATTGGTTCGACAATGCTAGAGCCAAAACCGTTGGTGGGAATAGGTTGCGAGGACAGCATCGCACCGCAACGAACCGGCAACAGCTGAGGCGAAGGCATCCAGCACAAGGGCGTGAACGCGGCACGAACGCAGCAGGTTTGCGGGCAGCCGCGACGCTGCCCGCTCGGCATCGCGAGAGAAGACGTATGCAACGGAGGAGGTCATCGTGCGAAACAACCAAATCTCATAAACACACAGCACAGCAAATGACATCCAAGACGGCACAGATCCAGTCGCAGGTCAACGAGACCATCGGCGTCATGCAGGGTGCGTGTGTGTGGTCTGCATGAAGGCCGCCGCCCGTGGCAGGCTGCGGCGGCTGGGAGCTGGCCCGCTCGGGGCAATAACGACGACACCGACTAACCACTGCCCTCCAGACAACATCCAGAAGGTGCTCAACCGAGGCGAGCGTCTTGAGGATTTGAACGAGCGATCTGGTCAGTGCTTACGTGCCTTCATGTGCCTGCCTGGCCTGTCTCTGCGTTTCGGCGCCGAACTCCACCGTCTTCTCACGATCCTCGGCCGCCGGCATTCCTATCCCCCTCCCCTGCACATCGCCCACCGCTTATCCTTGTGGTTTATTTCACACAGAGAACCTTGCCGCCTCCAGTGAAGCGTTCAAAAACCGTAGCAAGGACGTGCGCATGAAAATGTTCTGGCAGGACGCAAAGACGCGTCTTATGCTCGGTGGTATTGCGCTTGTTGTCATTGGCCTCATCATTGGTCTGAGCGTTTGGGCCTCTGGCACCCACAACGCCACGACCGCTGGCTTCTCAAGCAACCCTGCTGCTACCACCACTACTGCTTCCGCTCAGTGATTTTGTCTAACTTTTCCATTCCGGAATGTCTGGTTTGAGGATGATCACGCTACTACATTGTTGCAATTATTTGGTTCTTTTTTTTTTTTTCTTGTCAGTGCTGGTTGCCTCTTTTCTGCGTTATTTGCTGTGTGGATGTTTTTACTCAACAACACAAAATTCGTGCCTCCACTTGCTTATTTTTTATTTGGTCTTCTCCCTCAAAGTCGAACATCAAGCTTTGGACTGGTACTCATAAAATTGGAAGAGGAAAAGCCTGGGCAACCTCGGCCGCCTTTCAGTCCTATACAGGAGCCTCCAGGTTCTATGCAGTCCTTTTAAAAGATATACAGCCAAATCAAACCAAATTCGTAACAGTCCCACATCGATCTCAGGTATTCGGAAAACGAAAATAAAAAATTGGAAGCAAAATATATGCCATTATTTAAAAGGATTGCATCACACACCAAGACGGATACGTTTAGTGAGATGGTCGACCGTCAAAGTACTGCGAGGGTCACTCGGAGCAGCAATTACGGCTGAGTTGCCTGTCTGATCAAAAAACTCTTGCAGTCGCTTGTCTGTACAAACCACAGTGAAAAACAACGCGAAAAAATTGGCGAACCTTGCTCAAGCAGTTGCTGGTCATCAAAATTAATTGACTTGTTAGCTGCGATATCGTTATTTAACTTGCAGCCTAAATCCAAATCATCGACACCATCCACCCTCTTCCTTTGAGCCCTTCTTGCAGAGTCAAACACCTGCTGAAATCCAAGATCACAATTCCCGTTCACATCGTTCATCTCAAGTGCATTCGACAGCTGAAAATCCAAAAGTGGCGCAGCAACAACGCCATGACACCGTCCAACGGCAACAGCGGCATCTCTGGAGGACACGGTCGAGACAGCCAACAGATCGTGTGCTCCTCCATGAGCGTCGACGTCACAATCGGGGGAGGCCAACAAACACTCATCGCGGTGTGCTGACAACCCCATTTCGTCCGCCCGACATATGGTCGAGTTTGACGGCTCGCCGACCGCCGCACATGTGGCGACTCCATTAAATGCTGCCTCCGAGTCTGTTCTCCAAAAGGCATCGAGTTCCGCTTCCAGGTCGAGTGATAGCTGAAAATCCATGTTCTGCTTTTCATCTTGCTCTTGCCCGCGTGACTTCTGTGCATACACCGTCTTCTGTTCACGAAGCTTCCGTCCGGCTTTCTCCAGCACGTCTTGTTGCTGCTGGAGTATAAAATCCGGGCTAGTGAAGGTTCGCGTTAAATGCGTTGCTAGGCTCCGGATGCCTTTTGAAAACAGGCGTTTGGTCTGTTGTTTTGTTCTTTTAACAATTCGTTCGTATGTCGCTATACGATGATTACCCCATTTTTCTGATCCCTCCGTCGCAAAGCAAGTCCTCCATGCTCATCAATAATTTCAAGCTCCTCTGCACCGTGCGAGAGGGGTTTTTTGGTTGACATTGAGATAAGTGTGTCTATCAAAAACAAAAGGAGCCACCTTTTGAAATTTTGACGGAGTCTGTTAGTTGATACTCGCCAAACATGACGACCTGAGAACACTGGTCAGATTTGCAGCATGAAGTAACATTATTTTTTTGTGTCACCTGCTGATGTATCAGAAGCCCCGTGATATGCTTCAACCTAAGCTTGAGGTCAGATATCTGTTGTGGTGTGATCACGGAACAAATTCGGAAAGAACATGGGTTGAGTCGCGGGGGGACGAAGTAACCACTCCAAACTCACTCACCATCCACGAGCGTCTCGTTCCCATGGCAACGATGACTATGCCGATGCCTTCGCAGTCTTCACGACGAACAACAACGGCTGATATGGACGGAGATACCGACGACGGCATCGATGCCAAGCAGCGCGTGGCGGCAGTTGAAGCTGACTCTGACTCAGAGACATGGCGCGCGGAGGAAACCCCATGGCATGGCTCTAGCCTGACAACGGCAGTCATCTCTTTTTTGTTTCGATTTTTAAAGATTGGGGGCTTTGATGATGTCTGAACTCTGAATGGGAGTGGCGCCGATTACTTCCGCGTAATTTATGAAGGAGTGGCCCTCTAGCCACATTCTCATATTCCGTTTTTCGATTATAATCCGCAAACAAGAACTTCGCGGATCTCCCTATTATTAATTGTTCAGTCGAACCTTACCATGATCAAATTGTTGTACTTGATCGATCCTCTGCCGACGTGACAGATTTTAAGCATCTCGAAATTTAATACATAAGATAAACTCTTCAAACCTTTACTTCCGCCAGTTTATGCAATGGACTGGTGCAGGCCGTGGATTGTCATTAAAGTTGCCATATTGCATCTCATATATTCTTCACCTCGACACCTTTCCTGTAAGGCCGATGGATTAAAAAATGTTACTTCAATTGAGAACGTTGCTCAAAAACACAAAGCAGTGCAAGACTTCATTAGTTGTTCAGCCATCACGGTGCCGAGAGATAATACCCTTCCATTTCGTTATAGCACCCATCCTGCGCACAGCCCCAAAATATACCCCTGTCACCGTTACAAAGGAGACTGCAGTGACTATTTCAAAAATGTAAGGAATATTGTCGATATGATTTGGCAAATTCATCCCCAACAGAGCCGCAAGCAGCGCGGCACTACTGATTGCCGCCGTGGCAAGGTTCGCTTGCAAGTCATACACAATGAGTCTGTTGCGTTTGTTGTCAAGAATGATACCAATCATGTTTTGCGTTGTTTGCAGGTTGGAAGACGTTTCCAAAATGCGGCTCACCAGATCTTATTAACAGAATCATTAGGTTCGAATATTGATTTAGCTCACCATCCCCGACTTTGGCATAATGCTCAAGCATAAGTTCCATGTCAATATGGTCCGAAACGGCATGGGGCTTTCCAAGTGCTTTATCGGTAACATACATGTCCGCAAGGTCCTCGTCGCTGGAACAAAATGAACAAACTACATAGATCAAAGTCAAATTACTTTGTCAAAACTGCGGTGATGGCGGATCGGAATCCTTCGACACGTTGTAAAAATTTGTTGTATGACCGCCGAAGAAGCAGTAAAGAATTCAGTTTGCTCCCTGAAATGTCAACATCTATGCTCTTGAGAAGCACTTCGGCCTGTCGTTCGTGCTTTTCGAGTTCGACGAGCAGGTAAGTGCTTGCCGAGTTGAGAATAGATTCCATGACTCTATTTAAGGACTTAATTGTCATTAATCGGAGAACTCTCACTTCAATTCAAACGCTGTGGAATCACGCTGGTTCGACAGTGCGCCTTGGAGCTCATAAATAAACCCAGATTGGTGCTGAGCGATTTCGACATTTTCAGTTGGTGGAGACAAGATGAGAACCTTGTCAGCTGAATGAACCGCCGACGTGTTGAATATAACAATACTAATACAAATAGATTCACCTCTTACTAAAGCCCGAATATGTGCCAAATTCACTAAGATGGCCTTTCGGCGGACCAAAATAGCCTGAGATTGGTCACTGAGACTGGAGTCCAATTTGCGCAAGTCGCGAGGCTGCAATGAGTTTTCCACACATATCTGCACGCGCGGAAATTCCTGATCGAGCTCTGTGACCGCACCTTTAGTGTCGAAGCTCTTGCGGCAATTGACGTCAATTCGGCAGCGTTCAAGAGCAACTCTCACCACTCCACGAATAGTCATTGCCTTCGGTCCCGACAGAAGAAGCATCGAAATCATCGGATCGGCCGCTGAACTCTTCGATCCACTTGCTGAGCTATCGCTGGACACCTCTTCATTTTCGACGACGTCCTCCCCAATCGCAACAAACCGCGAAGATTTGCCAGCAGGTATGGCCGATAAAGCATCGGGATTTGCTGGGGCGTCGAGCGCTCGACTGCTGTCGGTGCGGACAAGAGCGACGGGACTTTGGCTGATAGATGGCTTTTTGTCCTTGGAGTTTGGCAATGAAGAGTGTAAAGCTCGTATAGTTGAGTACGGACTGGGGATCCTCGCGCCTGCAAGAATCGGCGGGGGCAGTCGAAGACGGAGATAACAGCAGGCCAAACTCATCAATTTCTGTCAGTTTTCGCAATCCCCACGGCACGCGTCTCTGAGATCTGCGTCCACTGCCTCGCGCAACTCCATGAACAGCGTTGTCACATGCTCTTTCATTCCAATCATTCCTTCGAGCACCCTAAGTACTGCCTTTTCCACACGGTCCTTGGCCTCCTGGAAGCGGTGGCACAGTTGGTCATGCCTGCGAATAAACGCCGTTACTGCCGTAAAATGGCAGTATAAAACTCACTCTAAAGTGCTTTTTTGAAGCTTTTGCTGTGACTGTATTAATGCGTTTGCTGAATCCGTCTTCATCTTTTGCATTTCGTGTTCAAGAACCTCCATTTCTTTACTGGAAGCCAAACTTGCTTTCGAAAGTGCCTACTCAATTTCCAATTCATCAATCAAATATGTGTTCATGGGTGAAAAACCTCTTTTTCTTCGTTATATCTTTCGTTCATCTTGGCGATCTGTCCTTCCAATGCCATTAATGCATCGCATTTGTCAGAAACTGATTCTGTAAGCCTATCAAGATATTCTTGAGCAGCTATGGCTTCGTCTTCGAAGGCGTGAGCGCTTGCGTTATACTTTGACCGAACTTTGAGCAGAAGAGGCTGATCACCACATTATCTACCAGGCACGCACATGCAAGTTACCTTGATTTTGTTGTGAAGATCTACTGAGACCATTTCGTCCAATTTACTAGCCGTAAAAAAGACCTCCAGCTCAAAATTGACTCCCTCCGCGTCCTCAGATCCTGGGGTTAGGAAGCCCAAATCATATGCCATTGTGTTGAACGAGTGCACAAGTTTTTCGAGCTGGGACATCAGTTAAACTGTATTTCAATATTCATTGCAAAAACTAGCCACACCTGGTCCATCTTCTTTTGAACAGCCATCTCCTTTTCCCAAAACAGTTTGTTGGTGTCTTCTGTCTTCTTTGCCAGGCCTTCCAGGGTTCGGACTAGCTGCTCGCGTTCAGAAGTCATTCGGTCCACATCCGCAGGTGACATTTCTTGGCTGTCAACAATGGCTGCGAGTTCCACCTTTTCTATCGTTTGCTTTTCCAATTCCGATTCTGTAAATTTTTTAATCCTGCCTGAATCTATGGGAGCGCTCATATACCTTGAATGCCGAGCTCCTCTTCAACCACTTTGACTTGGTCTTCCAGTTTTTGCTTCTTGAGCTCTAGATGGCTGATGTACTGTTTGAATTTTTCAATATCGGATGCTAGAGTCGCAGATTCACGCTCTGCAATCGCCAACGGAGACTATTGTAACAGGATAAGCACGAGTGGTTTTCTGAAGTATAACCTCACTGTCCCTCAGAGATGCAAACTCTTTGGATAAGACATCATATTCAGATTTTAGTTTCTCAATGTCCTTCACAATTTTCTCATTCTTCCTGTCTGTTGTTTGACTTTGGATGAACATTCGACAGTTTTGAATGTTAATTTGTACCAAAATTTGCGATCAGCTCATTGTCCATGTTGTCGTAGTCGTCATCACCAGCAAGGAACGTCGAGTATGCTTTCGTCAAATAATCAAAAAAAACCTTTTCTCCCTGTGCGGATGGATCCTCTTCAATTTCTATTTGAGAGTCCATTTGGTCACAACAGAGAATCAGCTCAACCATCCATGAAAGCATCGCAAGTAGTGAGGGCCACGCATGCATGGATCCAACAGATTGCAAATGAGACTTTGAGATTTGATCGCAAAAGGGATATCTGTGGGAAACAGTTTAGTCCAAGCACGGCAATAGAATAGAACAGGTATACTCACTTGAGCCCTTTCAAAATCGCCGGGACTTCTTCTTCAAACTTCTTCACAAATAAGTGATGCGGATCGAGCTGCGCGTACAGGAACTTGAAAATGGCCGCAAAGTCTTTCGCGCTAGGAGCCTGGAGGGTTTTCGGCGACACGGGAATCTGATTGAAACCGGCCTGTACGAGGAAACTAATGAGCCCGCGGATGGCGTTGGCTTGCCATTGTTTGTCACGAATGGGGCGTGGGTCCTTGGTGACGACTGGCTGGGCGCCCAGCAGCGCGCCGATGTTCGACGGACGCCCGAGCAGCGTGCTCGAACGGCTATGAAGATTAAAACAAGTGTCAGCGTTGCTGTAGGTGAGCGACAGGACGAAGGGTTCTCACCGACCGCCTGGCTGTCCCGCCAACCCGCCGACGGCCATTGTGGCGCGGCTCGCGACGGATGCTCGCGCGTTGCCGAGTTGCAAATTGGCGAGAGTGTCTGCGAGAGCGAGAGCCGAACTCGAAGATGCGCCGGGAGGGCGCGGTGGCGCCATGGACAAACGCGACGCGTTGGGCATCGGCAGATGGGACATGTTTGGTGTTTCTGAAACAGAATGAAAACCGTGTTGAGGGCTTGCGCGGGAGATTGAGGGCAATAAATCTGGACAGGAGCAAGCATGCGGGCCTGTGGCGTTGAATGAAATGGTTACTCTGAAACTGCATTTAACTTTAGCACGGGTCATTTGAACTCATTCCAGGGTCTTCTAGCACCCTGTATTGGATTGTTGGACATACAGTACCTATCTCAATCCCAATTTGCATTCATGGGATGTGAATATTTTAAATTCGGACATTGTGTTGTCCTTCGCCGGCATGAACATTTTTTCTTGCTAAAACGACAGTAGTACTCGCAAGAAATTCTTGCACTATCGCAAAAATACCCGCTGTCAAAGGAGGTGAGGCAGCGATTCATAGGAGAACTGCCGCAATATGTTGTCGAAAGTTAACACGTAGCGCCAATGATTGGGACCTTTTTTATGACAAAAAATGTGCCACATCCAGTCAAATGTACAGTGGTGGCACATCTTGGGGACATTCAATATTTCGAGGTTAATGAGAGTGTATTGGTGTTCGAATCCTAGTGCTTCTCTTTCCATGCCATCCACCAGTACCCCGTTGAAGATCGCGGGGTAGTCAGATTAAGATATCAAACATTCTCCATGCTCAAGTAGTAGCGGCCCTTCTCGAGAACGAAGTTGGTCAGGTCCGGGAACATAGACATTCCTCTGACTATGAAGAAGCCAAAGAAGAGAATGAAAATCGAGTTGAGGACTGGAAAGCGCCTCAGTCAATCAAGACAGCGGGAAGAGATGAGCAGCACGAAACTGAGCTTCTCCCAGGGCTCTAGCATGTACAGGCCGAATGTGAGTTCGTACTGATGGATCTTGAGACCAATCCACTTGGCGACTGTGCTCATTGCGGGACAACCAGAATGAAACCAAATTTCTTGCTGCCCGCCCAAAACACCAACTTGAAGCCATTTCAATTGTGTCAACCTGGTACTTGTCCCAGAATTCACGCACTGGAAAATATGGTGACTATCCGCCGTCTTGCAGATTTTGTTCTCCGTCGGCTTTCTAGAGACAGGCCATTTCCGCTGTCCGATTTTTCATTCATCGACTTGTAAGCAACAACTCCATCCCCACAGGCCAACCGCATCCCTGAGTATTCAGGCCTCGGCAACCAATCCGCCAATGGCTGCTTTCTCCATCCTCTATGTCATTTGTTCATTCAACGTCTGACCGCCTGACGCAGTAACGAAATCTTACATTCATCATGTCGGACGGAGAAGTTGCTGATGTGGAAGTTGAAGTGGCCGCGGATGTGAACCTGGCTGGCGCCATGACCGTCGAAGATGCTCTTCAGGAAGTTCTGAAAAAGGCTCTCGTTCACGATGGTCTTGCTCGTGGATTGAGAGAGTCCGTCAAGGCCCTTGACAGGTGACCGTCAAATCCCCCCGCCTTCCTGTTCTTCTGGGATGATATGCTTTATTATTTTATGTTTCAAGACGGATCTGATTGTATTGATGGATAACTGAGCTGCTGAGAACTTTGTCTTCGCCCTTTTTCTTTCAGTTGCTATTCAAGTTTTGACTTTTCATGAACACAGACGCCAAGCGCACCTTTGTGTTTATGTCGAAACTTGCACTGAAAAGGAATACGTGAAGCTTGTCGAGGCGCTTTGTGCCGAGCACAACATCAATGTCATCAAGGTCGGTGATGCCAAGAAGCTCGGCGAGTGGGTTGGTCTCTGCAAGATTGACGCGAACGGTGAAGCCCGCAAGGTCGTTGGATGCTCCTGTGTGGTGGTAAAGGACTTTGGAGAGGACTCGGAAGCTCGTTCGGTTCTCCTCAGCTCGTTCCAGACGCGTTAAACCGCGAAGGGTCATTTAACGGACCACTTACAAGGGATTTCGCTGCTTGGTAAGTGTCAGACGTTGAACGAACCCCTGTGTTCTCGCTTTGATGACTATGGACGCTCCCTCTTCTGAAATCTTTGAGGAAATGTCCGTATCCGGAATCTTTATACAGCGTCTGAGCGATCTTTCAATTCTCCTTTATTTTTTTTCTTTCACGTGCTGTCCTAATGTAGATACTTCTAGAATAGCTCAGTTGGCTTTTTAATAAACGAGTCCATTTGTCATTAGTTTTATCTGTATTTGTGTTTTGAATGATCCATTTGAATGATCCATAATCAGCCTGTAAATTATTTACGAGATTTTTAAATTTATGAAATTTTTTCTCCCGGTTTCGGAATGGGGTTTTAATTGATACAGCAGGTGGGATGCCACAAAATATTGCAGTCATGGATTGTGTTCCAGAAGCACTCCGAATTTTCAGCTCCTCCTTAAACAGTTCTTATGTAGGAAGCAGCACAAAGTACGATGAATCAAAAAAGCCATTTCTAGTTCAACGCATAATGTATGTTGTCGTGAACATAGCTGTCCCGAATAAATATCTGTCTTTAAAGCTGGTGGGTTCAGGAAAGAGGGTACGAAGTGTACAGCAAAAATAAACTGAAAGGAATTACCTGAAACCTGCCGTTCTCAGACACTTAAAAATGAAAGGACAAAATTTTAATTGATTCTCCGCTCCCTCAAGACTGCCCACCCATCCCTAAAACACGGAAGTGAAATTCATCCCGAGAAGTACGTCCCATCGTGAGGTCAATGCGCGTCACCGCTGTATCACTTGCGTTTGTCGGGCTCATCGCCGTGCGCCGCGCGGCTGCTGACCTGTCTGATGTACTCCAAAGTGCCGCAGCCGAGGTCCAGGCCGACATAGCTGCCGCGAAGGCCAGCATTCAGGCGGAGCTTGCTGCAAACAACAACAACAATAACAACAATAACAACAACAACAACAACAACAACACCAGCAACACCAACAACAATAACAACAACAACAACAACAACAATGCCGCGAAGAAGTCCTCTGCTGCTGCTGCGGCAAAGGCAACTGCGACTAAAAAGACAACCGCAGCTGCGACGAAAAAGACTACAACTGCTGCTGCTGCAGCAGCCGCAGCAACAACTGCATTGAGCGGAAACTGCGTTATCACAATACCCGGCACGGGAAATCCCCTGGATCCAACCACCTGGACTCAGCCGTGGACGGTTGCAAACTGCGATCAGGCCAACGGGATGGGCACGTGAGTTTTTTAACTCTACCAACGGATGACATGAACATATAATTTTCTACTGCATAAATATAGTATCTGCGATATCACAATGTTCGACAAGGCCACCAACAAACTCTACGCCTACGTGCCGTTGATTGTCAACGCGGGATCTACGAATTTTGTCGCCCCTTCAGCACCCAATTTCTACGTTCCCAACGCGAACACGGTGATGTACATGGGTTGTGGAACAAACGCTGTCACTACGACGCTGCAGGACACCAAAAACGGCGCTGGTCTCGCCGCGGCCAACTGCACGGCGTCGGGACTTGTGCAATATGCTGGGTGCAACGGCGCCAACTTTTACGGCGCTGTCAACGCTGCGCTCACAGCTGGAACTTTCAAAGCGCCCGCTCTTGCTGTTTCGCCTGTTAACAACCGTCTGTGTTACACGGACTTCTCTTGTGCAATGGTCGACATGGACCCCCAAGACAAGTGAGTGTTTCAGAAATTTTAGTATGACCAATTTTTTTAAACGAAAAAAATTAGCGCACCCTCAATTTATCTTGTCAGCAAGACCAACACAATTGCCCAGCAAACCACTGCCAACCTGGCGATGGCGCAATTCACGGCGGCGCAAGGTGGAACTACGGTGACAATCGGATCCGACATGGTTGTGCAAAATATTGTCTACGACACTGCGCTTCAATGCACAGACTTTATGATTCCAAGCGCGATCGATGGACTGATGATGAACACGATGGGCAACACCAACATTTTCGGAATTGCAAACGACCTCAACGCGAACTCGCAGCGGACGTGTCTGAGTCCCCTGAACGACGCGTTCGTGACCGCCACGGGGACGTACACGGCGGCAGACACACAGCCGGGCAGCATGGCGTTCACAAAGATGAACGCAAAGCGCCTGTTGACCGGGCTGCAGCCGTTCGCGACGGTGCAAGCGGCGGCAGCGGACGCAAAGGTGTTCTGCGCGCGGTTTCTGGCGTACTCGAGCGACATGATCTTCAACGCGTTCCACGTGGTCGGCATGGCGCCCGCAATGCCCGTCGCAAACAACATGGCCACGTTCTTGATGCAGCGGTTCGTCGCGTCGTGGGCGGGCCTCGGGTGCGCGGACCCGAACATTGGTATCGGAATCACGTACCCTTACGCAAATTTCATGTCAAACGCGACCTCCGGCATCGTGGATGGAATCACTTTCGCAGCCACGTCAGCCACTCCAGCAAACGCCAATAAGCCGCAGGATGTCATCAACTCGGCATTCTTCCAGCTCGGCCAGATGTGTGGCATAACTTCGAACAAAGTTATCAACGTGGGCGGCCCGACACAATGCAGTTCCACCGCAATGATGCCGCAAGTGTCTGCCATTCAAACAACGATTACAAATGCCATCAATACACAGTCTGGGATTCAGGTGACAGTAAATGAACCAATGGTGGCGGCGGCAGTTGCGGCAGCGGCAGCGGCAGCATCGGCCAGTGAAACGGCGGCAGCAGGAGCGGCAGCAACGGGTACAGCTACAGTTGCTGTGACGACAGTGACAGTGACGGTGGGGCCAACAGTTTCCCTTGTTGTTGTGCATAAGTGAAAATGATGCTTTACTCCTTTTTATTTTCTTCTCTTTTTTTTTTTTTCTTATTTTTTCTTTTTCTTTATTTTCTGTTACATTTTGTTTTTTGGGTCCCCACTTATGCATATGCAGTTGGGAGGCCTGCTGGCAAGGCTGTTTGAAAGAAATGCATCTTAGTTGTCCCGTTTCACCCATTCACCCCGCTTGCTGTCCAGCCCCAATCAATGAGAAAGAAGGAAAAAATTTCGTTTTTTGCCTTTCATTGATAGAAATCGAAGGCGCCCGAAGGCAACAGCCGCCCCAAACACAGCGCCCCACGTTTGAGACAGCCTCGATACTCCCAGCCAGGCACGGCGACATGTACTGGAGAGCAGGGGCGAGATAGTGTAGTAAAGTCCAATTCAATCGGAATGAAATTGGGTGGGAATGACGTTCGAATAGGAGAAATTAATTGTTGAAAGAGTTACAGGTCATTGGATTATGGGAAGGGTAAATTGCCGCAAGCACAGCAAATTCGTGGATATTCAGGCTGACGTTGGGGGAAGAAACGCGATTGCAGGAAGTGTGGTGGAAAAGGGAAAGTGGATGCGAAAGTGGGAGGGGAGTTGAAACGGCAAATGGAAATTTTTCACGGAGGAGGCTCTTGGCAAACGCAAGAGAGAAGGGGGAAAAGTTTTCACCTGTTTCATTTCCATTTGCACTTGGTTTTATTTGGGGTTTGCCGCTGCTGCACGTTGCACATTGCATTTGTTGTTGTTGTTTGGCTGCAGGCTTCGCTCTCCTCCCGCCTCCGCTTGCTCGTCCCGCCTGCCGCCTGCCATCTGCCGTCTGCCGTCTGCCGTCTGCCGTCTGCCGCATCCCGTCTCGCTTCTCTTCTCGTATCTCTCTCTCTGCCTGTCATGTACGCCATTCGCCCCACCTTGATTCTGGCCTTCGCCGCTGCCTTCGTCTCCCCCGTCCACGCCGCCGCCACCAAGACGAAACCCGCCACCACTACCTCTGTGAAGGCCACTACCTCTGTTAAGGCCACTACCTCTGCTAATGCTTCCTCTGTGAAGACCACTGCCACCGTCAAGGCCAAGACAACTACCTCTTCGGCCGCAGCCGCCGCTACGTCCTTTTCCGGAAACTGTGTGGTCACCGTCCCTGGCACAGGGAACCCCTTAGATGCCACCACATGGACCCAGGCCTGGACAGTATCTGGATGCGATCAGGCAAACGGAATGGGCACGTGAGTTTTCCCCTTTTGAACTTTCTCATCCTCAGATCACTCAAAAATTCCCATACCATCACACAGCATCTGCGACATCACCATGTTCGACACTGCTACGAACCAACTGTATGCATACGTGCCTCTGATTGTCGATGCTGGCTCGACTAACTTTGTGGCTCCTGCGGCCCCGAATTTCTACGTGCCCAATGCAAACACGGTAATGTACATGGGCTGCGGCACAAACGCTGTCACCACAACTCTTCAAGACAACAAGAACGGCGCTGGTCTCGCCGCGGCTAATTGCACAGCATCTGGCCTAGTCCAGTACGCGGGCTGTAATGGAGCGAATTTCTACGCCGCTGTTAAGAAGGCAATTGCCGCTGGAACATACACTGCTCCAGCTCTTGCTGTGTCTCCCGTCAACAATCGCCTCTGTTACACAGACTTCTCCTGCGCCATGACTGACATGGACCCTCAGGACAAGTGAGTTTCTCTTTTCTTTTTTTTACTCTTGGCACCAACTAACATGTAATTGCTTCAGTGCACCCTCAATTTACCTTGTCAGTGCTAACGGCAAGATCGCCCAACAAACAAACGCAAATTTGGCAACTGCGGAGTTCACCACCGCTCAGGGTGGCACTACGGTTACTATTGGCTCTGATATGGTGGTTCAGAACGTTGTTTACGATACCGCACTGCAATGCACGGACTTCAAAATCCCTAGCGCCATTGACGGATTGACGATGAACACGATGGGCAACACCAATGTTTTTGGTATTGCAAACGACCTTACTGGCCATCCCAATCGCACTTGTTTGGCGCCGCTTAATGGGGCGTTTGTCACTGCTACTGGTGTCTACGCGGCGGCCGATACTCAGCCTGGAAGCATGGCATTCACAAAAGTTAACGAGCTTCGTGCATTGACTGGTGTGGCCCCTTTTGCCACCGTTCAGGCTGCAGCTGCTGACGCCAAAGTCTACTGTGCTAGATTTCTGGCGTATTCCTCCGACATCCTCTTCAATGCCTTTCACGTGGTGGGCATGGCACCAGCTATGCCTGTGGCAAACAACATGGCAACGTTCCTTACTCAGCGTTTCGTTGCATCGTGGGCGGGTTTAAACTGTGCCAACGCTAACATTGGCATTGGCCTTGCGTTCCCATATACGAACTTCATCTCGAACGCAGCCTCGGGCATTATAGACGGAGTTACATTTACAGCCAAGTCTGCGACACCAGCTAACGCGAACAACCCACAAGACGTTCTAAACGCTGCATTCTTCGAGCTCGGTCAACTTTGCGGTATTACTTCTAATACTGTCATAACAACTGGCGTGCCGAAGCAATGCAGTGCAGTGGGTATGATGGCACAGGTTGCTTCTATTCAGCTAAAGATCACCACGGCCATTAACAACCAAGCGGCCATCCAAGTAACCATTGACGAGCCCACCACTACCGGTGCGGCTGCTGCTGTTGCTGCACAGACAACTGTGTCGGCTGCAAGCTCTGCCACAAAATCTGTCAGTGCGACGTTCACCAGGACTGCAACTAGAAGTGCATCTACCTCAAATTCCGTCACCAAGACTGCAACTAAAACTGCCACTACCTCAAAAGCTGTCTCGAACGTGAACAATGTCGCAACTGTTGGAGCAGCGGCAGGTACTGTCGCTACAACTACATTCACTGTGACTGTGGCCAAAACTGTGTCGTTGGCTGTAGTATATGTGTAACTGTCCTTGATTCTTGCTGATGTGATTATGAATTTTTACTCTCTGCTCTCAAACATTGGATATTCTAAATGTTGCATTTCATTTGGCGTACGCCCTTCTGGCAGGGTGCGTTTTGTCAGTTTGCTTCAATCTTTTTCTTTTTTTTCTTCTTTCTTTTTTTGGATAAGTGGGAAGATTTCTTCAGTAAACTGTTTGTTTGCCGACAATGAACCAAATCGAATCATCCAAAATCGCCTGAAATGGAGCGTATCAACCATTCGACCAATTCGCTGTGGGAACCCGTGGTCGGATACTCGCGCGCGGTACGCAAGGGGCCGTATGTGTTTGTGGCGGGCACGACCAGCACCGACGCGGACAGCGGGGCGTTCGTCGACGGCGATGCGGAGGAACAGGCGACACGCGTGTTTGCCAACATTACGCGCGCGCTCGCCGCCGTGGGCGCAACGCCGCGCGATGTTGTCCGCACGCGCATGTTCGTCGCGGACATCCAGCGCGACGCCGACGCCATTGGGCGCGCACACCACGCCGCATTCGTCGACGGCGCGCGCCCCGCCGCCACTATGGTCGAGGTGCGCGGGTTCATCGACAAGCGCATGCTCGTCGAGGTCGACGTCGACGCGATCGTCGGTTGAACAGTTTTACTTCGTTTGTTTTTTTTTTTATTTGGTTTTTCGGTTCACAAACACGTTTCAATGCGTTTTTGGGAGGCACTTAAAGAGTGGCCAAGAAGGAAAGAAACAAGAGAAGAAAAAAAAAGTGTGATAACTGAAGCTAATATTTACACGGGAGGCTTGGGCGATCCGGTGAAGTAAAACACAGGGAAATCGAAATCCTGGAACCTGCCAATAGCGAGCACTCCGCCGGGAGTAATCGGTGTGACCGGTGTTGCTGCGGACGCCGGCGATTCGCTCGCCAGCTTTGCCTCTGTATGGCAGTCGTCACCTCCACACTCCGCAGACGTCGCGCCCGACCCCAAGTGATACTTGAACGCTGCCCAGAACGCCGCGCCAAAGCCGGGCTTGGGACTGCCACCGCCCGCGTCGAGGCCCTCGATGTATCCGATGCGGAACGGCTGCTCCGGCGCGGTGGCGGGAGCCAGCGTCGGCCGCTTGACGCTGAACACTCGCCCGAGGAAGCTGGCCGGCCCCGACGGCGAAGGCGTCGGCCCCACCACCTGCGCTCCCGAAGCCAGGTCCGCGTGTGAACGCGTCGGTGACGGCGGAGTGACCTTCAGCCTGGTCAGATGCACTTGGCTGCCAACGTCCGTGTCGACGGTCGACGTGGTGCTGGCAGTGGTAGTGCGCGATATGATGAACTTCTTGCCGCACAACGAGGTTCCAGCCTCATTCGCGGCATTCTCGACGCAGTCGCTGCTGATTGGCTTCCGCTGCATTGAGGACAGGAGTCTCTTAAAGCCGGACGAGAACGTCAGCGTTGAATTGACGCTCCTTCGGGGCTGCGCGCGAGCCGCAGCGGCGGGCAGCACCTTCGGCAGCTTTCTTCGTCTACACAGCAGAACCACGAGCAGCGTGCCGAGTGCCAGGACGACAAAGAAGATGGTGGCCGCGACGACCGCAAACATGCCAACCTTGTCGGACACGAACGGAGACTCGGCAGATGCAGCTGTTGACGCTGAAGCTGAGGCCGACTCGGGAGATATGTCGGCGGCCTGCGCAAGCGTCGTGGCTCCTGCAGGAGACTGCGTCGGACGCGTGTCATTGACGGCGCTTGACGCGTCGGGCAACATCTGGCGCAGAAATTTCTGTTCCAACTAAGCCATCCGACCCTCTGCCGTGGGTGACACCACACGAGCACCTTTCTAGACTTTCAGCTGCGCCGACCTTGCGAATTAGCCACGTGGTGCCCATCCTCCATTTAACCATTTTTTTGGTTGATTTCTGTGAAATTCAGTAAATGTTTCAAATTCTCGATAACCATTTCAGCTTACGCGGGTACAAGCGATGTGCCAGGGTGGCATGTTGAAGACAAAAATCAGCACTGGGAAATGCGAACCGCAAACCACAATCACATGGAATGATTACTTGTGGCCACCACAGATGAATCTGAGCACAAAAGCAACGCACCGGGACAATCAACTTCAAACTGAACTTGGAACGGTCAGTATGAGTGCATCTTTGGCTATCCTCTCCTGATTCGAATTAACTACCAAATTGTTATGCTGTGTTAAATATGACAAGAGATGCCTATTTCTTGGAGATGGTGTCGCAGGTCGAAATCTTGGCTATGGCGAACACCTCCTTCGCACACACACGGCTTCTGTCTCCGGCAGTCGTCCGCCGTCCTCTTGCCGGCGCCAACGCCGAGACTTACTCAAGCGTACCCAACAATGATGTGGAAGATGCCGACGCGGCCGAGGTCGACCTTTACCACCAGGCATCTGCTGATCACTCGGCGACCATATTTAGTGAGAACAAGGCGCCCTACCTCGTAGCCTTCCCGCCCCTAACTGATTGTTATGGCGCATGCAGGCTCCGTAGTTAACATTACAAATACTATCCTTGGATCGGGAATGCTTGCAATGGTGAGGTTGCACGTGAAAGCTTGTCGGGAAAACTAATTCAAGAGAAGCCTCGGGCGTTGGCGACAACAGGGCTCGCATTTGGCTCCTTTCTCATTGCGTTGTCCGGCTTTGCTTCTGCATTTGGCCTGACCCTGCTGGCTCTCTGTGCTTCTCGCACTGGGCGACAGTCCTCCTTCTTTCAAATCAGCAAGCTTACATATCCGCAAGCAGCCATTTATTTTGACGCTGCCATCGCAATCAAATGCTTTGGCGTGTCCGTGTCATACCTCGTAATTATCGGCGATCTTGTGCCCACCGTGATGCGTGCATTATACCCGGATGCATCAGAACACCACATTATGTTCTCGAAGCATCTATGGATTTCTCTCTCGATCGCTGTGCTCACTCCTGTCGTGTTTGCAAAGCGACTGGACAGCCTTCGCCACACTTCAATGCTGGCGCTCTGCGCAGTTGTGTATCTAGTTACCATCGTGTGGGGGTACTTTGTGTTTGCGCCTGCAAATTCGCGAGACGGTGGATGGGGTCTTCCAAAGCGACCCGAATGGCGCGAGATTGAATGGTTCAAGCTCAACGGGAACTTTTTCAAAATCCTGCCGATTTTTGTGTTCGCATTCACCTGTCACCAGAATGTAATTAATTGTTTTTCGCATTTTTCTCTTTCACTTGTCCGCGTTAATCAGAAACATATAAGATTTTTGCGGTCCACAACGAGCTGAACGACAACTCACTTCCACGCGTTTCCCGTGTTATCCACATTTCCATAGGCACTGCTTTCTTTGTGTACCAGACAATTGGCATATGCGGTTATCTTACTTTCGGACCATCGGTGGCAGGAAACATCATTTCCATGTATCCAGCGTCAAGCCCCGTGATAACACTGGGCCAGGCAGCACTTGCGGTCCTTTTCCTGCTCAGTTATCCGCTCCAATGCCACCCAGCGCGAGCATCTCTCGAGAAAGTCATAACGCGCGGCAACGCAACGATCGAAATGACGCGCACACGCTTCACGGTCCTCACTGCAGGCTTGCTGTTTGCGAGCTGGATTGTCGCCGTCGTCGTCGACGACCTCGCCACGGTCCTGGCGCTGGTGGGTGCGACGGGGTCGACGGCGATATGCTACATCCTGCCGGGCGTGCTGTACTTCAAGATGCGCGAGGTCACGGACCCCGTGGGCGATGCGGCTGATCCGGACGCGCCGTTTCGAAGAAAATGGGATGCAATGAAGCTAGGGGCAGTCGCTTTAGCATCCGTTGGATGCGTCATGATGGTTGTGAGTGTTGGCACGCAAATCATGCATGTATTTTCGATATGACGGCCGGCCGGCGGCAGGTTGAACGGCTGTTGGTGTATTTCACAGTTCTGAATTTTTGCTGAGTTTTTCGAGTACAATTTGATTTCCGATCCAGTTTCCCCTTGAATTCTCTTTCCAGTTTGGGATGAGTAACAGAGCTTGGTACAGGGATATAAAATCGCATTTACAAATCCGACCTCGGTGATGGCGCCAGAGCACACCGACAGCTAAGCTATAAGCGCAGACTGGCGGGCGTGGTCAGGTTTTATTCAACAGGAAGTAGGTGGGGCGAAGATGAAGAGATAGCCTTGTTTGGAATATGCATCTCTATGCCGCGCCACTGCCCAGGGTATACAGGATTCGTGGCCCGAACGGACGAACGCGGCCCAATGGGCCTTATTTGACGCGGACGAATCGGGCTAACTCCCCTTCCATCTCGATGTTGAAGCCTACTACAGCGGGAAATGACGGCGGCGCAATCCCAAGCCTAAGCCCGACCCCAATTCGAGTATTGCCGCCGCTTCCGGCGTAGTCGCCACCGGCACCGTCACAGCTGGACACAATGAAAGCGAGAGTAGTGATAGGTTGTGCATAGTTCTTGTAGCCGAGCAGCGCGAACTCAAAAACGCCGAGCTGCAGCTTCGATATGCAGCCAATGACGCCCTCGAGCACGGCGTCTCCGGGACTGGCAGACACCAGCTAAAAAAGCAGAATGTTTCCGGTCTCGTACAGTCCGAGCAAGCGGAAGGCAGGGTTGCCGAAGACGCCCTGGAGCGCGGCAAGACTTGGGCTCTGGAAATTCCGACAGTTTTCAAGCCGCATCCCAACAGATACCGGCTGGCCAGGAAGGACTTTCTGCAACAGGTGCCACGTGGATTCTGTGCCATTAATGTGTGTAAGTAATGTGGGCCTGCAGCCTGTATCTGCTGTGCTGCGGCCGGTGCCTGCGTGTCTGCACCAATCCGCCCGCTGCTCCTTGGCTGTGTAACTCAATTTCGCTCAATGCCGTTGCGGTGACTCCCACACCCGCCCCCACACTCGTAACACACCCCGCACTTCGTCTGACTAGTTGGTACAGGCCCCGTGATGACTACGACTATGACTACGACTCAGTCCGCATCTTCGTCGGCGTGTTCTTCGCTGTGCTCATCCTTGTTTCCTTTGCCGTCGGCGTTTATCTGCGGCTAAAGCGGGCCGCTGCCGATGCTGAACGTGATCTGGCCGTCGCTGAGTCGGAGAATGCGACGCAGCCGGACAAGATGAACAAGTCCCAAGCCCTTCGCCGGCTGCTGAAGGGAATGCGCACCGTGGGGATACTCGGCTCTGCCCCTAAAAGGAAACCGCGACCTATGGCAGTCGTAGGTATGACAGGCGTGGCCGATATATCAGAATTCGACAGCGCGAGGAACGAAGCCGGGCGCAACTCCGAGGATACACTGTATCTACCGGCATGAGCGCCCAGACACCTCAGTCTTACGTCACTGTCGCTTTTGTCTGTTTCGTGTGTTTATGTTTCAAATATATGTTGCATCGTGCAATGCTACTATGATTCCACTGGCTGCCGGATCGAAGGGTCATCCACTAGAGGATAGCGGAGAAAAATTATTGCGTGTCTCAGGCCGAGGCTAACGCAGGACTTCGATAATGTTACCGTGACCGTCGCCCCCACTCCTGTGCACTGCTTACAACCTTATGCAGTTCATGGAACGACGTTGTTGCGCAGGAAATTTTATTTGCGTTACCAGAACGCCCCGCAAGAAAGCACCTCCGTGAATTGCATGCTCGCAGAGCACGTGTTGTAGGGCGCAGTTTGCGTCGTGATTTGCTCTCAGAATTTGAATTACAAGTATTTGAGTCAGACCCCAGCAACAAGCATCCAAGCAGCAGCACAAACACGGTCCCCGCAAACAAACGCCGATTTGCATCGGCGGCACCTTCGCTTCCTCTGATATTTCTGCAGTCAACGTTTCAAGCACAGTGCCCGTTGAAAATGTGGGTCAGCAACTGCGGTACACTGCCGTGAACGTTGTGAATGCCCGCGTTTCGCAATCACAGCGACATCACCACGTCCTCCTCAATTGCGCGCGGCCATCGTGATCTTCTTGCAACATTTCGCACTTCCAAAATCTGCTAGCGAGCCGTGGGACGTCTTCGGAACGTGTCGATTCATTCAAGCGTGATTCTCATACCAAATTTGGGGATTCTTCGTTCTTCGAAACGACTGTTTCACAGTCGGTAAATGTCCGCCAAGCTACCATTGGAGATCTTGGGCCATGTCTTTTCATTCTTGGATCCGTCCTGCTACTCAATTGTGTCACTAGTATCATGCCAATGGCGGGCGGCGGCACATACGATGACGGTGGAGTGCTTACTCTTGGCATTGTTATTGCGGTAAATCACTGACTCCATGCCCAGGAAATCATCGTAGATATGAACCGTGCAGATTTACAGTCTATAGTCGTGAAGTTTCGCAGTCTCGAGTCGCTTTCTCTGGAGAATTCGAAGGGTCAAAAGACACAAATTTCTCATCGGTCTCTGAAACGTTTGACGGCAAGCAACTTCGAGTTAGTCCTTCGCTCACTGCAAACGTGCCCGAATCTTCAGGATGTCAAAATTCCTTTTGAGTTCGGTGGACACTCATCACGGAGGAGTTTGGGAACTCTCAGCGATGCTGGGAAAAATTTGAAGCATGTTTGGATCGAAAATCCTGACTTTCGAGGCGAACCCAGTGGCTTGATAGTATATTTTGAGACTCTTTCGTTGGGCGCAATCTCTGCGGAAGCTCTATCAGCGGTTCCTACTTGGTTCACTCAGAACAAGTTTCCCGGTTTGAAACATCTTGAACTGGATGGAGACTTGTAAGTTCGTGGCCGTTTCCTCATGTATTCTATAACTTTCAATAAGTCTTCAGCTGCCATCAAAGGCTATATCGTCGCTCACATACATTGCGCTGGAAACGCTGAATTTGAAATTTTTCAGTTTCGAGCCCTCACACATGTTCGATATTGCCGAGCATTTGCAAGCATTGGAGCATTTATCCTTCGAAGGATGTGACATATCGGCCTACAGTGAAAGAGCGGAAGAGCAACCATCATATGCTACCCTGGTTTTCTATTTGACCTCAAAAGTGCGGAAACTTTCTTCCCTGCACTTCAATGACTGCTGTTTATCAGTCTCGGATGAGAACAACATGGGAATGTACACTGCAACGAGAAACAGTGCCGTTTTGGAGTCACTTCATATACTCGACTGTCAGAATCCTTTAAATGCTATAGAGCTCCAAGCGATAGTCGAGTGTTCCCCACATTTGACTGTTTTACGTGCAGATTTATCAGTCTCTTTATTGGACTCAGGGTTCTTCATTGATGGAGTCAGCAGTCTCGAAATTCTAGAATTGCGTAATTCAAGCTTTACTGAAACGCGTCATCACAATAGCCCCCTAAAGGTCGCACCCTTCACCAGGTTGAAGAGCCTGACGTTGCACGGAGAAAGTACTACTGCCATAAACATATTTCTACTGCCGCGATCAATTTCCACCACTCTTACGCAATTATCTCTTACCCTCATCGCTGGGCCAGAAACCGTGAACGGTGATCAATTTTCCTTGCGAGCACTAAAAACTCTGGAATTGACAACCTTAGAAGATGGGTACAACTCAGCATGCTCGACCTGGTTGGATTTGCTGACGTGTGACGCAAAAGGCTTGCATTCCTTGGAAGTGGGGTCGGAAGTCAAAACAGACGGCATTGGAGCCCGAAACTCGTCGTTGAAGCTAGATTCAGTCAGACTGCTTGCTTCTCGATGCACAGGCCTGAAATATTTCAGGATGGTGAATCTGCAGGTGTCAAAGGAATTCCTTGATGTATTTTCAAATTCTTTCAAATATCTTGAAAGCTTCAAGTGCTTTGGATGTCCGTCAGTTCCTCTCGCCAAGGATTTCCAAGAAAGTCTGAATCTGTGCATAGAAAATCATCGACTTCTTTCTGGGCTTTACGTGACTGTCCTGGGACCTACTGTTGGTGGAATTAAAAAGCATGAAAAGTCCCACCAGCTCATGGGCTTAAACGGGGAACGCACTCGGCATATTGCAGAGATTCACTCTGATGATCTGAAAAGACGGTTTTGGTGGTTGAAGGAAGTGTCTGTGTTTATTTTTGACGCTTGATACATTCTTGAGAGTACTTTTATTTTGATTTACAATGGATGTGGTTGTTGGCCTCAGCCAGGACGCCGACGCCGCATATGAGCGCTTTTCATTGACGCAGACGCAAACACAGACCCAAACGCAGCCTCTGCACTCGCAGCTTTCGGTTGATTTCGAGGAAGGCGATGATGACGAAAGTGACGAGGACGACGATGACGACGACAATAGTGACGATTTCGATGACTCAGGAGACTCCGACGAGAACAGCGAAGATGATGGTGTTAGCGGTGTCGCGGACGAAGCCGATGAAGACGATGACGAAGACGACGAACTGATGTATGACGAAGACGGCGTACTCGCGTGCCACGTGTACTTCAGTGCATCGATGCCGCCCTTATCGGCTGGCGAGCAATCGGTTGCTGTCGCAGTGCGCATCCTGGAAGGTAGCGTCCTTGTTCTGGAGTCACTTTCCAGACTGGACGATCCCTGCAATTCTGTGGTCGAAGCGCAATATCTTGCACTCATTCGAGCAATCGAAATTGCTCGGGATGAGGGATATGACAAGATCTTTTTGCGGTCAGACTGTGATATTCTTGTTCGCCAAATTCGCGCAGACTCGCCAGATTCTGTAAAAGAAGTACTGCGCGCCGTTCATGGCAAAGCTGTGAATCTATTGGAGGACGCGTTTGCCAACACTTGGAACAGACTTGACATCAAACTCGTTTCAAACACCAAGAATGAGCCTGCCCGAGAGATGGCACACCGAGCAGCATCTTCAGCAATTCCTGTTGGTATGGTGCGCTACTTGGAGCCCATTCGCGAGCGCAATTCAGAGGCAGAGGTGATGGCCGTGCCCGAACACGGGTGCAAGTAATCATCGCAATCTTCATCTATTTTTTTGTTAACCGCACGTTTTGTTAGATATTGTGGTGTGCACTCCCCGGCAACAGTGGCAAAATGTCTTGCCTGTTCCAAATGGTTTTGCAATGGTCGCGGAGTCGGTCACTCAGTTCACGGCGGCAGTGGGACGGGCGGTTCACATATTGTCACTCATTTAGTGAAGTCCAAACACAAGGAGGTTATTCTTCACAAAGACGGTCCGCTTGGAGACACAATACTGGAGTGTTACGTCTGTGGCACGAAGAACGTTTTTCTTCTTGGCTTCATCCCGGCAAAGAGCGACACTGTAGTTGTGCTGCTTTGCAGGTGAATTTTTACTTTGAACTGCTCAACAAACTTAAAGCTTTCGAACCGCGCATAGACAACCGTGTGCTTCTATGTCCAGCACCAAAGATGCCAACTGGGACCTTTCGCAATGGGTTCCTCTCATAAATGACAAAGCGTTTCTCCCTTGGCTCGTGAAAACGCCGACCGAATCGGAAGTTGCTCGCAGTAGACATATAAGTGCCAGTCAAATTGCAGCCCTTGAAAGCTTGTGGGCTAAGGGCGAATCGCGAGCCACTGTGGAGGATTTAAACAAACACGATTCGGTCGGAGCTGAAATAGAGGTTCTTCCTGTTCAACCCAACTACGAAGACGCGTATTTGTACCAAAATATATTTGGACCGCTTGTTGCACTTGAAGCCGAACACGACCGGAAGCTGAAAGAGTCACAAACGCAAGATGACGTCGTTGTTCGATGGGATATTGGATTGAACCAAAAGCTGGTTGCGTATTTTACTCTGCTTAAGCTGGAACAAGGAGAAGTTAAACTTGCTGTTGGGGATGAACTGCTTCTGAAGTATAGGGGGGAGCTGAGAGAAGAATGGGAAAGCAAGGGCAATGTGATCAAAGTCCCCAATTGTAGGTCTTCTATTTCGATGTTCCTATTCTGACCGCCACATTTCAGCCGTTTCTGATGAAGTTGCCCTTGAAATCAAGAAGCAAGGCCGAGCGCCGACTGATTGCACACACAATTTCACCGTCGACTTTGTTTGGAAATCCACATCGTTTGATAGGTAATCATTCCACAATCTCAAGAATCTAATCTTTCCGTAGAATGCAGAACGCAATGAAGCGATTCGCTGTTGATGAAACATCTGTGTCTGGATATCTCTATCACCGACTGCTTGGGCATGACGTCGAACCGGTGACACTGAGTGTCACTCTTCCAAAGAAGTTCGCTGCTCCGAATTTACCAGACCTGAATCACTCTCAAATAACCGCTATAAAGCAAGCGATCCAGAGGCCGCTGTCTCTCATACAAGGGCCTCCAGGAACAGGAAAGACGGTCACCTCAGCAACAATTGTTTATCACTTGGCGAAAATGAACAAAGGACAAATTCTCGTTTGTGCACCGTCAAACGTGGCAGTGGATCAATTGACGGAAAAAATTCATAAGACTGGTCTGAAGGTGGTTCGCATGACTGCAAAGTCACGTGAAGAGCTCGATTCGCCTGTAGGATTTCTAACTTTGCACGAGCAAGTCAGGAACAACGACACCAACTCTGAATTTCAGAAATTAGTGAAACTGAAAAACGAACTTGGAGAACTCAAACCTCGGGACGAAAAGCGCTACATGACGCTCAGAAAGCAAGCAGAGCGTGAAATTCTGATGCATGCTGATGTGATTTGCGTTACTTGTGCCGGTGCTGGTGATCCTCGGCTTTCAAAGTTCAGTTTCAAGACTGTTCTGATTGACGAAAGTACACAAGCTGCGGAACCCGAATGTTTGATTCCGCTTGTAATGGGTTGCAAGCAGGCAATCCTTATTGGAGATCACCAGCAGTTGGGGCCAGTGATTATGAACAAAAAGGCAGCAAAAGCTGGGCTGTCCCAATCATTGTTTGAGAGATTGCTGATTCTTGGCCTCCGCCCACTTAGACTTGCAGTTCAATATCGCATGCACCCGTGTCTGTCGGACTTCCCGTCAAACATGTTTTACGAAGGATCGCTTGAAAATGGAGTGACTACAAATGATCGTGTCCGCAAGAATATCGACTTCCCATGGCCGATTCCGGAATTGCCAATGTTCTTTTTGAGTTCCTCTGGACAGGAAGAGATTTCTGCTTCTGGAACGAGCTATCTTAACCGCACTGAAGCGTCTAACTGTGAAAAAATCGTGACACGCTTTCTGAAAGCCGGCATTCTTCCCTCTCAGATCGGAGTCATCACGCCGTATGAAGGGCAGCGAGCATTTTTGGTGAACTATATGCAGTTCACCGGAACGCTCAAGAAGGAGCTGTACAAGGAAATCGAAATCGCGTCCGTGGATGCGTTTCAAGGTCGCGAAAAGGATTATATTATTGTTTCGTGCGTGCGATCAAACGATCACCAAGGCATCGGGTTTCTCAGTGACCCTCGCCGACTTAACGTGGCCCTCACACGAGCAAAGTATGGGATCTGCGTGCTCGGGAATGCCAAGGTCCTCGCGAAACATCCGTTGTGGTACGAGCTGCTCATGGTGTTCAAGACCAAGAACCTGCTGATGGAAGGCCCGCTAACGAATATGCATGTTAGTGGAATCAATTTTGCGAAACCTCGAAAGACTTTTGCGGAAGTGAAAGGAAAAAGATTCGAAATGGTTTGGGGCAGCCGTGCTGGTGGTGCTCCGATAAAGGGAATTCCCGTTGGCCCTGGTATTGTTCCGCCTGTTGGACCGCAAGGATTCTACGATTGTTGAGTAGTTTCTCATCGTTTTCTCGTGCTTATTCCAAAACTCTGTTTCAGCCCGTCAAGTTCCAGGATTTCCACAACCGCAAAAGTCTGTATTCGCAGGTTTATCGCAAGGTATGGCGAACATGGATCTCAACAAACCGGGATTTGGCCCCATTGCGCATTTTAAATCTGGCTACGAAGTCGACGCCGCCCTCCTCACGCAGACCTCTACGTCGTTATCACAGTCGTTCAACAAGCCAATTCCGAAGCACACCCGTTCTGCCGCAAATCCCGGTGGAGGAATGTCGCAGACGTCTGCATTCTCGCAGCAATCATTCTTCTCGCAGCCTCAGTCGCAAGCTGGTGTAGCAAATTTGCCCGCGTTCTCGCAGAGCGACAGATTGGAGTTCAGCATGCTTGACGACTACAAAAGCCAAGGAGATATGTATGGTGGTGGTCAGGCGGGTTTTTTGATGAGCCAAGAGTTTGCAGCCTCGCAACAATCACAAAGCGGATTTACGAAGTTTTGAGGATGAACCGCCAGTGTTTCAGGGTTCTGGGGAACGTGGAAGTTCATTTTTTCTCCTAAACGCAAGCAAGTGGGGAAAATTTTGAACTCGAAAGTGGAGATTTCAGGATCGCAGTTCAAGTCGACCTGTGTATTCGTGGAAACGGATTTCTTTTTTTTCTTCTTCTTTTGTGGCCTGCAGCCGAGGAAAATACACACCCAGTCACAGCTGTCTTTATCCCTTCCAAAAAATAACAGCCACATACAGCTTTCAAAAGAAAAGGAAAATCACAAATCAAATCTCACTCATTCCACTCCAAAACCGGCTGTTAGTTCAATCGCCATTGTCAGCTTATCCCTCAAAACATCGCCATTCTTGTAAGGTGGTAAATCCAATCGATTGAAGCAAGTATGCGATTTCGGCAAGCTGTTGATTTCACCAGTTCGTTCTATGCAAAACCTCCGAGGACCGTCAGAGCCCTGAAGGTCTTTGAACCCATTCACGGGAATACGCGAAGTCCCAGTGACAAACTGGAGAAGATTCGCTTTCTTTTCTGCATCCCATTCCTTCACCATCTGGAGCAGGAGTATTGTCAATAAAACCTCAGCAACCTACTCTAACACAAATACCTTCCAAAACATTTTGACAGTCTCGTCGTTCTCTGTGTACCCACGGTAATCAGTGTTCTTCATCCAATCATCCATATCGACTTCAGCAATGCCTCCAATCAGCAATTCCAGCTCAGTTGGATTGAACACAGTTATCATGTCCTGCGGAACAATCTCGTTAAAGCCTTGTTGAAACGCTTGAAATTGCTCTTCCACACGCTTGACAATATGCCATTCGCAGTAAAGCTGGACATATTCTGCTTTGTTCTCGTCGGTCACGTCAATTCCACGTCCATCGGGTTTAAGGTCAAAAATGACTTTGGTGCCAAACACTTCGTGCTCGACACTGAACGTCTCGTAAAGCACGTTTTCCACGGAATTCTCCAACATCCACTTGAGTGAATTGTATTTCTCCGCATCGATGGATTCAAGATCGGCTGTTGAAATCTTCTTTCCCAAAATCATCTTGTAAAACGATGTGACAAAGAACGCGTCCAGGAATCTCTGGTGGAATATGGCCAGGCCAACGACGCGCCCAATAAATTTGAAGTAATTGAGGTGCTCAGGATTGATTCCCGAGTGAGGGTTTATCTGAAGCGTATAGTTGTCAACCGCGGCGTACTCGAACAGCCTGCAAAATATATCAATCAGGTGACAACTGCGCAACACTCAGGAATTACCCGTAGAAAGGGTTAAACATTTCCTTGCTCATTAAAAAGAAGAATTCTCTGCTCAGTCCACCGTAATCCAACCCGTCTTCACCGTGGAACTTAATCATCAGCTTCTTTTTTAAATCGTTCGGGGGGTGTCTCATGATCTCAGCATATGCATCTTCGAACAAGTGACTCCGTCGAATCGTAATATGGCAATTTCCTGGGTGCATCCGCATCGTTGGTTGGCTCCTGAAATATACAACTTTTTTTCTGAAATCCCGCTTGTATTGAGGAATATCAGGTCCAGACGAAGGCATTCTAGGGTCGTCCCAAGTGGTTATTTTGCTAGCGTGATCTACATAGTAAATTCGGTTGGTGTTGGTGATGCGCATCTCCCAGCCGCTTGGCAATGGACCAAAAGTCGCAGCGGTTTGTGCCTGCATTTGGAGAAGGTACGCTTGTGCCTGCCCTGCAGTCATTGTTCCAGCAGCAGGCGTCGGACGCCTGTCCCGGCGAGGATCCAACCAGGTCGTTGTGCGAGTATTGTGGTCGACAAAATAAGGACGGCCATCACTCGTTAGGCGCTGCTCCCAGCCGGCAGGGAGTGGACCAGTAAGTGCAGCGCTGGAGCTCGAGGTTGTTGCTGGAGGCGTTGATACAGATCCTTGGGTGGTGGCCGATGTTGTAGTAGTGTCCAGCGTCCGACTGTTGAATCTGTCAAGCTCCGCTGCGCGATTGGTTGCGACGGTAGTTGGAGTAGCTGGAACACTGTTCGCAGTTAATAAACTAAAACTTCGAAGTACACCCTTACGTTGTTGCTGACGGGCGTTGCCAAGTGGTGGTACGTGTATTGTGATCAACGTAGTAGTTGCGGCCCAGGTGATCAGTTCTTCGCTCCCATCCACTCGGCAACGGACCCAGATGATCTTCGAACGATGTCAGCGCTGGCGGTCTGGACGGGGTTGGTACTGGTGCGCCTGAGACCTGTGTGTTGCCGCTCTGCATCGATGACTGAGAATTCCGGTGCTCAACGTTCGCTGGCACGACCAGATGGCCATTTGTTCCAGCTCCGCCAGTGGGATTTCCCGAGAAGTTGGTCGAAAAGTTAACCATCACTTTCCCAGAAACAGTTTCGCTTGAATTCGCTGACTTCTGAAGGGATTGAGTGATCATTTCCTCCCCACCACGCGCGATATCGAAAACTTGTCCCACGTTATAAGTTACCATACCAAGGAACCCTTGGTTTCTTGATTTCGTCCATAGTTTTTGGTCAAATATTTGAATTGTGATAATTGATGTGTTTGTCAACGTTCTAGAAACAGCTCTTAATTTGTGGTCATAAAGGAAATCCTACTGTTAACTCACAGGTCAAAAGATTCGTTCCAGTAAGGGTTTAATGTTCGTTTTGCAACCTGCGTTGTCTTGGTTTGCTCTCCATTCACGCTGGTCCATACATGCCCATCAGTAAGTTAAAAGTGTCTTTGAATAACATACGTAATGACTGCAAATGGATCGGGAAGCCCTGACACCGAATCATCAAGTTACGGAGATGCAATCAAAATAAGAATGACTCACTGAAAACTTCACGCTTAATAAGACCGTCACCCGCAACAACTTTAAGAGAATGAGAAAGGAATGGCTTTGGTTAGGATGGTGCAACGCTGAAAAGAAAAAAACGAGCAAATCAAGGACATATGAGTGAAACAGGGTATCCACTGCAAAATCCTCCCAATCGGCGGGCATTCACACCATCGTGAACAGAACAAACATCCGTGGAACCAAAACCGTTATCGGCTAATGCTCAACAAAGATCGTGCGAGGGAAAACAATCGAAAAACCTGTAAGGCGCACGACACGGCTGCGTAAGAAAAGCATCAGTGAATGCGCTCATTTTACATCAACCATGCAGAAGCTTACGATGAAGGTTGGCTCATTTGCGGTCAATGCGACAAGGGCTGGCGCCTAGAGTTGAAGCAGTCGATGCGGGGATTTTGAAATCAATTTTGAAACAGGCTCAAGTCAAGTTCGCTGTTCCCACGCCTTTCCCCTCCAACCCTAACAGTGCATTCTCAACACTGAATACCGTTTAGCCATGCTAAACGCCATCATATTATGAACCGCTTTTGTTTTTTCATGCCTATTGTGTATTGTGGGTGCGAACACTCATTCGCACGTGTGAAATGCTTTGTCAATCATTGTGCCAATTGAATTTTGTAATGAAGTATGCATTCATCTTCCTCGATTCGGTCACTGCGAATATTCTGTTTCGTTCCTATTCGGTATCAAAAACCAGGTTTGGCATCACCAAACCAGATGCTCAATATTTCATCGAGCACCGTGCTCGTCACATTATCAGACAGCGATCATTCTTAAGAACGTTTTATAATGCTTGATATCTGCAAGTTTTGCAAAGAGGTTCTTCTTATGCAAAGGGATTTGCTCAGCAAAAATTTTGATTGACTAGTCGGTGGCCAAATCCACATAACAACCCTCCCGAACGTACAGTCAGCTCCTGGCGAAAGAATTGTTTGTGTGGTATGGTGATCTGCAAGGCCAGGCCGGCTTGGTGCAATATTTAACGAAATTCTGCGACAAAAGGAAAAATTCATTACGACTCATTGGCTCATCGGCCGTTGCCATAACCGCCTGTCGGCGGCGGGCGGAATCCCATCGGTAGGGAACCGCCGAATGCCTGCTGCTGAGGCATCGAACCCGGGCGAACTCCGACCCCTCCCCATGGCATAGCCGGCCGCAACGGTTGCTGGGCCGCCATCATCATTACTGGCTGGTTAGGTCGCGGTGCTTGAGAAAATCCCATAGGCGCACCAGCAGCGACAATTCCTGGCCTTACTGGCAGTGCACCAGGCCTGACCCCCAGTCCTGATGCCCCGCTTGCGATCGACGTTGGAATTTGCGGTCTGACCGATTGACCGATAGTGCCTCCTGTTCTTGATGGAATTTGATGCGGACGACTTCCTTGCTGTTGGTTTGTAGCGGTGGACGCGGCGGCTTTTGCTTTAGCATTGTTTGCGTCTTTCATTCGCTGTGCTTCCTGGCGCTTGAAGGCATCGAACAACTGATCTAGCCTTTTGTATGAAACATTTCGAAATTTGAAGCCTTCGGGCGTAATTGCAATATACTCATGCCGAGGAGATTTGTCGATATGCTTGTAGGCAAGTAGCAAACAATGCGACTTGTCACATGGAATCACCGCATACGACGAACGCTTTTTTGTCGCTACTTCTCGTTCCAAAAATTTAACTAGAAAAAAAAAGTCAACAATGCTATTTACAAAGCCACAAAAACTAACATGTATCATCCAGAGAGTCCTTTCGATACTTGACATGTTTTTTTGCTTCCGCAAAATGCACGGCCATCGGCTCGATATACATCGCTATTATTTCCTCCAAGTCGTCGAACTTTTTCTTGTCAATAATTAGAGTCTTTCCGAGGGTCCACTCGTTGTCTTTGTTCGTTTCCAAAATATCTGACGACAACTAGTAAGAACATGTTTTACTGAGCAAACTCACCAATGTGTTGAAATAATCCTTCCTCGACTTTCCATGTAATACAAATATGGTCATTTCCTTTTGTTGACGGACGAATTACAACACTGCCATTGCGGACGCTTGGTCCAGTCAAACTGTCAATAGCCTCCTGATACGTGCAATTCTTCCAATAAGGATGATTAACTGTGCGCGTTCTCTTGGGTTTCGCCGGTGCCTTCGGAACAACTGTTGCAACAGAAGAAAAAAAGTTGGAATCGAAACAACAAAAAACTTCTCGCTCACTTGGCTTTCGCTCTTTGTCATCAGCTTCTTTGTCGAGATTATAATATCTGTCTCTTGTCCTCATGGCTACATCCATCAACCATTTCCCTCCATCCACAACTTCCTCCCGTGCATCCAGCTCAACCCGAAACTCTTTTACATCGACTTTTGTGACAACAGCCTGAAAGGTCTCATTTTCTTGCAGTCTGCGCTGGGTGGGTGTGACGGAATTTTGCAGATTAGCATCAATCCCGCTGGAAGTCAATCGACATTTCAAGAATCGTTCAAAGACTTTGAGCACCACGCAAGAAACTTGCATTCCCAGCAAGGACTCCTCGCTTTCACCAGTCAGCATCGTGAAAATTTCTGCCCAGCCAGCACTTGCAAACGGGCGCCGACGATCGTGATATGGGGATATAATTTCGTCTTTTATGTCGCGCAGGGCAATTCTTTTCAATTCTTGGCTTGTACGGTACAATTCATCAGCGAAGTCGTCCAACATGAGGTTATTGAGCCGTTCAGGATGGTCCTCCATTAATTCAGCAACATGGCCAGACGGATCATCTGCCTCAACCACTTCGTCAATGTCCAACGCTCCGGCAGCCATCTTTCGTGCAATGTCATAGTCCTCTGGATGGATTCTTGTATTGTCAAGCACATCAAGATTTGCGTTTCTTCGGCGAAAATGTTTTTTGTGGATTCGAATGAATGATGCACAGTTCATGAAAATCACTCTGCCAAGCATTTTCTTGTGAACCATGTCCGGCCGGCTCTCGAGTTTTCCACCTGTCTTATTAATTCGGCCCAAAATAAAGCCTGCTTTACGCGGGCCTAAACCGCTGACAAATTGAAGTACGTTACTTCTGTGAGGCAAAACGGCTGCATCGTTAACATCGACGCCGCTGTCAAATGATTAAAATTTGCTTTTCAACACCAGTAACACTTACTTCGCGTTGACCACGTTTATGAATGCTCGCTCGAAAGCTCTCTTCAGCTTATCTTCAGGTACCTGATCATTGAAAATCGGTAAACTTCAATCAAAAATCATCTGTTTTACCAAGTTTTGCTTTGGATGCACTGGAAGCAGTTTGATTTCGTCGTCTCCATTAAACAAAGTGGCAAATTCAGCAGTGGCGTCTTGAACACGCCTTGCTAGAGACACGCAGTAACGGGCGAGTGGCGGAAAGTCCGGAAACTCTTTGGCAAAGCGCTTTGAGTTCATAACAAGCCGGGCCACATCGTCCTCCACCATGGAAACTTCTGGGATATGCAATTCTGCGTGCCTGTATCGTCGCCGATCACGATCATCCCGTCGATTATCATCATTCATCCGCCGCACAGTATCCACAATGTCAGGAATCAGACGTCTTGTGTATAGCGTGGTTCCGCCGACTACAACCACTTCGATTCTATGTTCTCTGAGGGCTTCAAGAATCAGATCGAGGTCCTTGGACTTCTGCTCCCGCATATGCAAAGACAAAAGTTTCAATGTGGATAAAACACGCCCGTGCTCGTCAATGCACACTGCAAAAGCAGCTGAATGAATGTCTCCATCCCCCCAAGAAATAGCCATCACGCGAGCATGCGTTTTCATATTTTCGTCTTCCTCATCGTAATCATCATCGCGGGATCGGCTTCGACGGTATGGCTGAACATCTATTTTCTTTGAATAGTGTTATTATAAAAAACGGAGTTGGCTGACTCACCTTTTCCAACATGCTTCGACATTCATCAGCCAACGCTTCTGTTGCCTTCATTGCCATTGTTTCCTTGAACCATCGTACAACTGCCGGAAATAATATTTCACGTGATGCCTTTTCAACACAGCGCCTCCGCTCATCATTCCATCGTTCCGCTATCTCGCTTGTGTAGTCATTCGTGATATGCTTAATCGCATCATCCATCAGCTTCGACTCTTCATCAACCTGCACCTTTACTTCCACTAAGCCCTCCAGCTCTGCTTTATGTATAAGAATGAATTCTGTCTTGTCGAAGTTGAAAATAGGCTTTTCTTTGAGATATTTAAATTTCTAAGAACAGCTCTTCAGCAGTTGTCATTCACGAAGGAATCTCACATAATACGGGTGTAAAGGCGTTATGTCTTTCTTCCCACGTTCTGTCGGATTAACTGTAACAACACCGTCAGTCTCGTACACTTTGCGAATAAATCGTCTGAAGGTGGGGTCCGCTGCGATTTGATGTGCCAACATCATTCTCGCAGCTTGTTTGAAACGCATTGTTAGGCATTTCGAAACGGAATTTTGTAAGATACCATCAATCACGCGCTTAACGTCGCTGAAAGCGGTCTTTTCCACAACAAAGGTTTCGGCCACATCAAATGGATCTTGTGGCAAATCTTCAGGAGCATGCATGTTTCGCATGAATGAGATACTTTCGCTAAACTTGCGAACGTCTACATTATAAAGCTATAGTTCCCAACTGTGAATTAGCTTGAAATCACTGGCAATGCAAACCTTCACAAAGTTTGCAATTCCCAAACGCTTTGCGTCTTCGTATTCAGAACGTCTTACAGCTCGCTTCATTTCCCTTCGCTTCCCTTTCGCCTCTTCGACCTTTCGAATTTCATCACTATAGTATAGTTGAAGATAAGTTGTGACATCGTTCACATCTTCTAAACTCTTTGCGGATCGGAGCATCTCGTCGATGTAAGTGTCATGAAGAAGAACTTCTTGGACGCTTGGATTCTGCAGAAGTTCGGGGCTCGTGCGAAGATCGGTAATCAAATTCTTGCACGTTCGACGCTTGGCCTCAATAGCGTGGAACTGCTCGTCCAGATCATGTACACGCCACACATCACTGCGGTCCATGGTTCCCAAAAAATTTCCATCTGGATCAACTAGAGTGATATGATCTTTTCGATGGGATACAATAAACGGCACTTCAAAATTATCCTCGTTGATGAATCGAAGAATTCGAGACACAGCCGCTTGGCGCGATTTTGAGGACGCCACACGTAATGGATGCGAGGAATGCACATTCGAAATGAGCAGGGAGTCAACATGGATAACTTCGCGTTGATGATCTTCTTCGGAAAGAGGAGGATGCTCAGGACGAAGTTGAAATCGCTCTGGAATATCCTTCAGCCGAATCACTTCATCTTCGTCAGTCATGAGTCTTTCTGCGATTTCACTTGGTTCATAGATCTGAAAATTGTGAGTAACTCAGATTAAGATTAATATCAACTCCTTACGTCAGTGAGCTTCAATGGCTTTTTCTGCATATGATCATTTCGAACTTCGTCAATCTCTTCCTCCCTATCAGGTTTTTGGCTGTCGCGTGGTTTGGGATGCAGTGCGTAGCTATACTCGTCAATGTTTTCGAAAAGATCCTGTATTTCCTCCCAAACTCTACAAAAGAGTTGAACAATACAATTTAAAAACTTGGCAACTCAACTCTTCGGATATCCCATAAGTCCCGCTGAATGTTTTGACTTTTTTGCGCTCTTGCTTTCTTTTTTCCTTCTCGAGCGCGATTCGCTCCCTTCGGTCGAACTCGGTTTCATCCCCTAGGATCTCGTCGTCTTCATCATTAATTACGAACTCATTGTCTGCATCTTCATCAGAATCATCGGCGCTTTCGTCCTGCGTTGCGTTGCCCAAATTTCCACCGGTGGTGACTGCTTCTTCATCTTCGCGAAACATGTCGTCCAAACCAGAACTTCGGCTTCTCGAAAGAGCTGAAGTTTCAGTCTTCTCAGCGGCAGCTTTCTTTTTAAGGCGACCCCCAACTCTTCCTTCTGTGCGCTTTAGTCCCCGTCCATATACGTTTTCGTTTATCAAATCAAAATCGTCTTCGTCCAGGTCTTCCTCTTCTTCGCGACGACGTTTACGCTCCTCTTTTTCAAGACGGCGCTGTTCACGACGCCTGCGTCGCCGAGCTTCGAGATCTTCGTCACTGTCTTCCTCTTCGCCTTCTCCATCTTCTGCGTCGTCGACAACAAAACCTCGGTCCGCTTCGGTCATCTCTTCATCCGAATCTTCGATCGATGAGTCGTCTTCAATAACGTTAGTGTCGTCGCCATCGCCTTCCTTTTGTTTTTATTTTTTTATTATTTTTTTGGTTTTTGTTTTTGAATACGCTTGTTGAGGGCGAACTAAGATTACATCTTCACTGCCATTCTGGGAGACGGCGCCTTCTTCATCTTGTTCAACACGAGATGCGGAGGCGTCATCGTCGTGGCCGGCGTCGAGGTCGAGGTCGTCTCTGTCGACATCGCTCATTGTGGAAAGATTTTATCACCCCAGGACCACTTTCTCCGCGTACTGAAATTCCCCTGAAACCTCAAACTCGGCCATGTCGAGACCGACCAAACAGCTCTCGCGCACAACGCGCTTCTCGTCGGCCTTAAATCGCTCCAGAGCAGCAAAGCACTCTTCAGTTGCAATCGACCCCAACGCCTCCGCGGCCTCATGCCGCACCATTGCCGCCTCGCCTTCGTTCGAAAGCCTTTCCACGAGGCTCGGAACAGCTGCCGCGTGTTGCATTTGTCCAAACACATATGCCACCTCGTGGCGAAACAGAGCTGAATCGTCCGCGAAGCCCTTTGCAAGCTCCAGCACAGACTCTTCGTCTCCACGATTTCGCAGCGCGAACATAGCCTTGTATCTTTCAAACATCGACAGTTTTGGATCCATCAAAATTCGTCCAAGCTCTTTCGTTGGGATTGCCTTGATCCTTGCTCCAGTAGAAGTGACTTTCGTTGCATTCTCAAGGGCTGGAGCAGGATCAATTGACATATAGCCACTGACAGCAAAGTCATCGGCAATATTTCCGGAGGAGTTCTTTTTTGCAACTTCATATTCGATTCTGGCAAGAGCCAATTCAACTGTTTCCCGGACGGTGCGGGATTCCTCTTGATCAGGAGTGAGGTACATTTTCAACGTTTCCACCGAGGACTCAGAACCTATTGCTCCAAGAGCTTCAGCCGCCTGTGTTCAATGAGTTTTCAACCGGGAAAGGGGTAGATACAGCGAACCTCATGCCGGACCATTTCGTCCTCAGCTTTGTTTGCGAGGACAGTGTTGAGAACGGGTATTGCGTGAGGGTTTTTCATCTGTCCAAGGACATATGCAAGTTCATGGCGGAGAAGAGCAGACGGATCCGAGAAGGCCTTTGCGATGATGTCCACAGCCTCGTCGGTCTTCAAGCTCTTCAGGGAGAATAAAGCCCGGAAGCGCAGCTTCAATGGTACTTTGGAAGAAACCGAGTTTGTCAGAATAGCCTCAAGCCGGGCGTATTCCTCTGGCGAAACTGAAACGGCGACCATTCTTTCAATTTTCTTTTTTTTTTCCTTCCTTGATTTGTCATCCAACACCTCTCGTACGTGTATCGAATCCGACTGCAGCTTGGTAGTTGGAGATTGTGCAATTGGGATTGACTCATACTTCGATTTCACGCCGGATGGTTTGATATATACAGAAAGTGGGTGCACTTTGTCGAGATAATTCTTTTTACTTCAACACTTAGTCTAGATTCTACTGTCCAAACCAAATTCCCTTCAGCGAAATTCCGAATGGATTCGCGTTGAATGAACGTGAGGCCAGCTCCTCACTCAACAAATCCACCTTGTATTCCTCTTCGGCAAGCAGATCTGTTATTTGCCGCACATTCTCTTCCAGAACCTGCACGTGGATTGTGGCACGTTGCATTTGTTTCATAAGCTCCTCATGCTCCTCTTGCAGAACCACAAGCTTATGAAGAGTTTCGCGCAATGACAATTTCACTACAATCAGTTCTGCGAAGCTTGGATCCGATTCAGGCGATTCTACGATATCTGTATTGTCCGCCGTCGTTCCCGACAAATTGTCTTCGAGTTCAGACTCGGCACCGGCTCTGTCTTTGTGCTGACTTTGGATGTTCGACTTGAGTTTATTTAAGGAGGCTGTGAGCTGTTTGATTTTTGAGGCGTCTTCGAACATTTGTGTCTTGGCTGCCTGGAGTTGCGACTCCGAGTTCGTCAGCTCACCAGAGAGCGCCGACATCTGCCTTTCCAAATCATTGTTCCTTGCAGTGATGGAGTCGTTCTGGAGTTGTAATGTTTTGAGTTGTTTTTCGTAAGTTTTCAAGCTGTCTGTGAACTTCTCAAGAGTTTGCTCGTTGCTGGCCGTTAGCTGCTCGAGTTTCCTTTTCAATTCGGCACGCTCATTTTCGATCATGTCTACAGTTTGAAATATTGCACCCTTTTCAGCTTTTAAGGAGCCTAATGACGAAGTAAGTTCTTCGATTTGCGTCGAAGCGCTCCTGGACGATTCTTGCATTTGTTTCAGAAGTGCGTCGCGCTCATCCGAGAACTCGGCCAGCTGCGCTAGCCGCTCGTCCTCGAGCTTCTTGATGCGAGCCTTTTCCTTCACAAACTCGGCAATCTGGACTTGGCGCACCATGCGCATTTGCTTGAGTTCCCGCGTGAGCTTTTCTTTTTCTTCGTCGAACGCGGCATCGCGCATAGAGCGTTGTGATGCCATACCGACCGAATCGTCCACGTCGTCCGGCCGTTTCAACAGCTCTTGTTCTAGTTTTGCTGTTGACTGTTGTAGCGCCTGTAGCTCGCGCGTCACGCGCGCCAGTTCGAAGTCTTTCGCTTCGTTCGACTCTTTCAACGCCACCACCTGCTTCGTCAACGCCTTGACTTGCTTTGTCTTGGATGCAACCGTCATCTGCAGCGCCATCACCTCGGCATCTGCCGCATTGCTCGCACCCACATTCAGAACATCCGCATCACGGCTGTTATTGGGCTTTCGGGACAACCGTTGTCAGATGGCGACACATGGCAAATTGGATAACAAACCGGCGTAACTTCCCCCGCCTTGAACTTCAACCCGGACTCGTCGAGCTCGCGTGCAGCTTCCTGGTTCTCGGCCTCTATGCGAGCAAAGAGCGCGGCCGTGGACTTGCGCGAATGGCGCTGCACGGAAGGCGGCGGCGGCGGTGTGGCCGTGCCGCTCGTGAAGTCGAGCTGGTTCAGCGCGCTCAGCACGCTCGTGCCCAGCCCGTACACGCTGCTGCGCAGGTCGAACGTGCGGCGTGCCAACGCCTCCGCTCCTCCCGCCGTCCGTGGCCCGAACTCGCCGACGGCGTCACGCTCTTCGTCGCCGTCGCCGCCGTCGCTGTGATCGCCTGTGGTCCCCGATGGGCCTCCCATGTCTGTGCTGTTGGTCGCTTGGTTCTGCGGCTGCGCGGGCCCCGGCTTCGGCCCTGGCTTGTGCGCCAGTGACACATCTGGAGACGGTGTCATCAATTTTGAGATGCTATCGCGGAGAGGAATTCATGGCCACAACATCGATGGATGCGCTGAGAGAAGAGCCATGCTTATCAGTAAATAGTAATGGAGGCGATAAACAGAGGCAATTATGCCGTTTTTGTGATCATGTTGTTGACCTGACTCAAAGTAGAGCCGTATTTTCAACGTTTCTCATGACTTCATGGTGGATGGCTTTCCTACATTAAAGTGGGATCGCAACACAGGATACAACGAAGTTTAAGATTGGAGAACCTTCCCGCATTCACCCGATTTTCGCGGATAGGATGCGCTTGGGTTTCATCACGACGTTGCCTTGCCTGAGGTGAGCTTCTTGATCATGGAGTATACGAAGCCCTTCGCGAGCCCGAAATGGTACCAGGATTCTCAAGTGTGGTGAATTTTACCGCTTCTACAACCACGGTCATAAGCGCGATCGGGTCCCCATTCCGACCGTTGCGGCCTGTATGCAAGTATCTGCGCAGCTCCAAGTTCCACAATCGAGTCGACTACTACCCGCCGAAATTTGGGGGCTTACTCCCGTCCTGCGCCGACAACAACACGTGTTTGTGCATGAACATAATTGAATGCTTCCTTTCGCGCTCAGCTCCGTCACCAAGAGGTTCTTGCACCGTGATGGACGACTGTCCGTTCACGCTTCTCGATGCATCTCTCGTTCCTGAGGGCAGATAGCGCAACAACGGGCGCAGCGTGCCGCGCTGTACCGCTTTTTGCCTCCTGTTTGAAGGATTATATTGCGGCGTAAGATGCAGACATCGTGCTGTGGCTACCGTGGAGTTTCCTTCAAGAAACCTTCCTCCAGACGCACTCAATCTCTACGAGGCACGGATTGATGACGTCTGCTCCACGCATTACGTCAGCAAAGGCTCTGTACAAGCCGCGCAGGGCTATCGGACCGTGCCGGTTTGATTAAAGCAGCCAGATGGCGGCAGCTGCCGTCGTTGGTGTTCAGAGCGTGTGCAAATTTTCGCATACGGTTGAGTTAGACGCAACTTCCCTTTTTATAAACAAAAAACCACGAAAAACCACAAAAAAACCACAAAAACCACAAAAAGCATGCGCTCCAACGCAGCTGCACTCAATCGGCCAACAGCACAACTGCCTTTCTTCGACGGCCGCGCAGGACTCTCGCTGTCTCCCGAAACCGTTTGACGTGTCCTCGGAACGTGTGGTTGAGCATGACCTGATTTATTTCGGGATCGAGGGAAGGCCGAAGCTGCGCAAACCCCACCGTATCCAAGACGTCGCTTCGATTGTAGTATGAAATCACGCGGTACACGTTGCTGTCCGACCCCATCACAGTTATTGAGCGCTTAGTAAGTCCTTTTTGGGTTTGCCAAGAGAGAAAATTTGTCATAAAAAAATTACTTTCAGAAAACAGGAGACAGGCGGACGACGAACCGTTCTCCATGATCTGAGTGCCCTCCTTCAGCGAGCTCTGTGCGAACCGTGGGTCGACACCGGGGATGTTTATATCCTGCGAGCACCCAGCAGATTCTGCGGCGTTGGTCGAATCCTCTGTTTTCCGTATCTGTCTATTTGAGACACAGTGAGGTGAGAAGTTGTGAATGCACTACCACTCAACTCACCTATACAACAGGAACTGACCATATGACCTCGACGGAGACCATTGAAGACCGTCCTAACCGGATGTTTCGAAACGACATGAACTCGATGAAGGCAGAAGGTCGAGACGAAACAAAACTCATGTTCTTACCTTCCATCTCTTCAAGTAGCGGCAATTCTCGGGCAAAACAAATACCGATCCGCTTCGGACGCTCAAGCGTGCAATTTCGAACGGGCCCCCAGCGAATGGTGCTATTTTCCTTGCAACTACTGCTTCGACTAGAATGAGTGAATCTATCTCGTCTTCGACGAATCCATAATATGATTCGCCCGGCATTAACAATTTCGAATGTGGATTCGATGCCTTCGCAGGTGGCACTGGTTCTTCGGTGGCGATCTTCACTGCACACAGAAAAAAGGGCAAGGTTTAAACTGCAAGTGCATCTTGGCTGCAAACACCGAGTGCCGTACCGAATTTGTCGTACAGGATGTATGACTTTTCATCGCTGCTGCTTGCGGGTTTGCGGGCTTCGCGAGTGTTGCTGGGTGGATGCGAACCTTGCGTGGGGGCAAATTGTCTAAACAACAATCCGGTGTGCGTGGCGGAATCCGCCTGGTTGGCAACCCCTGCATGAGCATTCAGTGTATGCACATGGATCGAGCAGTGATCGCATCTCGTCACAGCGAATGCGCTTACATGGTTCGGATGGCTGTGCAGCAAAATCACCGGTCGTTTCAATCAAAAGAGACTGGATGGAGTTATCGAACGGTCGAAAGGATGGATCAGTTCCCGCGGCGGCCAGATCGACAGCGCTGCGTTCTTTGGTGCGGGACTGAGAGGAAATGGTTCGCAAGGGTCCGCTGGACATTGTCGGATAGCCGATATGGGTGAAGCTCATTGTGGGTTATGTATTTGCCGGACCGGGATCGGCGTGTTGCGTGGGGCGCGAGATAGATGGAATGCAGTTGGATCGGCTGAATGGACTCAGGTTGTCTATGTTGCAGAAAAGTTTTTTCTGAACCTCACAAGCATTCATTCCCAGCCACACTCTGATGCCACGCCGTGGGCGTAGCGCGGGGCGTGTGCAACTATGGGCCTTGAGCATGGTGGAAGCCAGATGGATGGATGTAGTTAAGTCGTGTATGCACGATTTATTCGGTGCAATGCTATGGAAGATCCTGGACTGCCAGCTTGTGCAGTTGTGTGTGTGTGTGAGTGTGTGTATGCACAAAGAGAGAGAGAGTGTGTGTGTGTGTGTGTGTGTGTGACACGATACACAAAGTGAGAGTGAGAGAGTGCGAGTGAGACAGAGTGAGAGTGAGTGAAAAACGAAGAATGCCGCCCACCGCCGCAACAGTCGACGCCCAGTCGTTCGCGTCGCTGTTCCGCGCTTCCAAGTTCGCCGCCGTCTCCTACGCGCGTCCCCATCCCGGCGGTGCCGCTCTTCCCCACGTTCTTTCCTCCCCTTCCGCAGCCATGAAAGAGCGCGGTACGTACTCTTCTTCTGCTTCTTCTTCAGCCTGCTCACCTCGTAACCCACCCCCCCACAGGCGAATGGGGTCTCAAGCACTCGCTCCCGTCCGATCTGCGCACTTCCGTCGTCTCACTGCCTGGCCCCATCGACGCCCCCGCCTCGCGCCATGCCCCGCCCTTCCAGTCAGCCCAGGCTGTTGTTGCTCGTCACGAGCGCTTCAGAGCCCTCTTCGCCTCGCACGTCCATCCGGACGCTTTCGCCATGCAGGATGCCGCGTTCGCGGTCCAGCGACGCATCGCAAACGCTTCCGCATCCCCTGCCGACTCAAGCGTATCTCCCGCTGCCCCCGCCAAGGATCTCGCGCTTGTGTCCAACAAGACGTTTGCGCGCCTCGTGCAAAAGGCGCGTCGCGTGCGTGCTGCAAATAATGCCGCAAACGACTCAAACTCCACCCGCGACCCGGTCGCGTTCGACTGGGAGGCTGCCATTGGTGTGGCTCGTGAGTCGGTCGCGTCGTCACCGGATGTGGACGTGTGCATCGCTGCCCGCACTGCCATTCACCCTCCCGTGTATTATGCACCTCCGCGAAAATCACCCGAACCAGTATTACATTCTGTTTCGGACGAAGATTCTGCGTCCGCTACAGCTGCTGCCAGCAAAGAGGCCGAAAGAGAGCTCGCAGAAAAATTGTGTCCATCGACGATCAATGCACGGTACTTGAATTCGGTGCACAATGGCCATGCCATTGGTGTGGCTGGATTTGTTGCGTATTTGCCCGAATCGGAAGTGAGACTTCCCAAGAAAATTGCGTCCGTTGCGAGAGGTCTGCTTTTTGTTGTTGCGTTGATCTTCTTTGTCACAAGCTTACATCGCTGGCAGGGAAAAAAATCAACAACGTGCCAATCTATGACAGGGCAAGAACAATGCTTTCTCGGGAACTTGGCGACAACTACATGCGTTCGGAAGGGAATGAAATTGAGGTTCAAGTGAAAAGTGTCAACTGGGACTATGGCTCTGGCACGTGGAAAATAGGAGTCACGCAAAAGTTTGGGGAGAACGACGAAACATCGAGCAGTTTTTACCGCGGTTTGATGCCTAGCGCAGGAAGCCGGGCCACTCGGGATGACCCATTCACGTCTGGAAATATTTTAAAACAGCTACGAGGCCGATCTGAGCCGCTTTTTGGCAGAAAAGCTGCAAATCCGGTCTTGCAGAAAAGAGCTGCAGACTTTTTGTCTTTGGTGAACAAGGGTGTTCCAGAAGAAAAGAAAGAATGATGCACAAGTTGGTTTTTGTTGTTTCCATTTTACTGATTCCAGAGTGAGACGGATGTTTAAATCTGCGATCGCAATGCGTTTGCCCAATAATAATGTGCATCAACCCTTCGTGAGCAGGAGTTTTACGCAGACCAATATTTCTTGACGCGTGCTATGCAGAAGGATTCTAGATTTCAACAGACTTCTGCTAATTATTTTGGCTGAGTGAAAAAAGCGCTGGCACCATGTAATTGACAGCGGCTTAACGCGGGGCGATTGCATGCGTAATTTTTTGGCGATCTGTGTATGTGTTGCGGAGTTCGCGGCAAGTCGTGAAGTTGTGGAGCCGCAACAAACGATGATGACGGCCGACGAACCGCGCACCAGCCGCATAAGCGCCAGCGACGACACCGGCTCTACGGCATCAACTGCTGCAATTGTGCGTACGCCATCGGCGCTGCGTCTGACGACGCCCGCTTCGCCGCTTGAGCCATTCTTTGTGTCGCTGCCAGTTGCAGCGCGGGATGCTATGTTCCCGCCGCCCTTCGTGCTGCGACGCAACACGCGCCCTTCGCCGTCCCAATCGTCTTCGTCGTCAGCGCTGCGGAAGGCTTCCGTTGCCGCGCATGCGTCGTCCTCCGAGTCGTCCCGCGCCGCATCCCTCGCGCGACTGCTGCGGAGTGACAACCACCCGCGCGCACACACTCGTGCCGCGTCGGCTCCGCTTCCATCGCACCTCACACTCTCCGCTCGCGCTGCATCTGCATCCGCTTTCTCCCCCGCTTCCTCGACTTCGTCCGTGTTCGCCTTCTCGCCGCAGATAGCCTCCCGCACCAGCTCATCGCCAAGGTTCTCGAAAAACGCCTCTCTCATCCACACAGCCAAGACCCTCCTCGCAAAGCTCGAGCGCATGTGGGGCGAAGTATCGGGCATCCCAGTCCGAACGAAACGGCGAAGGAGATCGCATAAGGGCAGCAAGCGCAAGCCCAAATCAAGCGACCACCACGCTTGGCTGTCGCAAATGCTGATAGCGCAAAAGAGTCGCGAGCTCGTCCTACAGGACACGTCTTTCTCCACCGATGAGTCAAGCGAAATTGATGCCAACTTCTTCTTTGAAAAGTCGCATGTCTTGGGTGAAGATGATGAAAAGGTCGTCAATCAACAGCATTCCTTCGGTATCTCTGAAGCTGACGCCAAAGTGATCGCTTCCCTTAAAGACGATAAAGTTATCAACAACAGGACCCTGGTGGTATGTCCCCAGTAATATTCTACTATAATCAATTAACGTAACTTCACAAACCAAAGCCCATAATTGCAAACCTCGAGAATCTCGTCAACGACGAGATAAATCGGCGAAATCAAGTCATGCACTCAATTAAGGATCTGCACGTAAGTTGCAACTTCTGTTGGACCGATCACGAAAATTCTTGTTGCAGGACCACTTATTTAACGCATGCGAGCGGCTTTGTGTTCCCATTGAAAAGTTTATTAACGCTCAAACCTTTCCGCCAAACGCTTCGATTTATGCAAAGCGTGAAATTTTGGTTTGTCGTGTTTCCGACGTCGATCAAGTTATCCGATCCCGTGAAGAGAGATTGATAGGATTCAAAGAGGCGGTGTTAGATATTCGGAAAATCTTGGAAGATTGCACTGAAGACGAATACGTCGTTGTGAGTTGGACGAAAAAGTTGACGTCCTTGAATGATTTCCAATGCAACAGGTTGCGGAGGACAATTTATCAGCAGCAACCATTGACGCGTGGATGGATGTTCTATATGCTCTCGAAGAAGAGAAATCTCGCCGACAGAACCTGGTGGCAAATACGTGTGCAAAGATTTATTTAACAGCTCAACAATTGAGCAAATTTCCGTCCGAATCCCCATCCGAGCAACGCCTGACCGAATTTTTGCTGACGCCGATTCCTGCTGACTCTGAGAATCTTCATGATCTCCCTCTTCTTCCGTCAGTTCCGCATTCTCCGGCCAAGCTTCTGCGAGCGAAACTTCACAGTCACTACTCGGCAATGCTTGACGCGTTCCGCGAGGCCGCAGCTTCGCCGCCTCAAATGCGCAACACAGAGACGGTGCCGCCTGTTTCTCTTTCGCTGACGCGTGCGTGCATCGAGTGGCTCAAAACCATTCTTGAAAGGTTGGAGTCGGAGCTCAGTTCAAGACGCGACGCTTGCAAGGCCCTTGTGAAAGAAATCAGATTGTGCGCAGCGGACATTGGGTCTGCTGAAGATGCTGCTGTTGCTGCAGATTTGGATCCAGACGATTTGGGCAGATTGGATGAGGTTTGTGTGTTATTGGATTTCTGTTCTGTGCCAACGAAGCGTTAAACTTATCCTTCTCTTTCGAAAGTATCGCAAGCTGGCAGACGAATTGCGTGCGCGATGGAAGCTGAAAATGCAAGAGGCTGTTGTAAGAGTGAGTAATTGTACAAGTAGTTCATTCGATTTAACTTTGTCCCAGCTTCTTTTGGATTTGACTGCTTGGTGGGATAAATGCTTTATAACTCCCGAAGAGCGTAAAGAGTTCACTGGCCAGTTCGGTGATAGTGAGTGTGTTTGATTTTTCTCTCTATTTAATCGAAAACATTCAGATCTTTTCAGCCCGTTGACAGTGGAGCGAATTACGTTGGAAATTCACGAATTGCAAATTCGTTTCGAAGAAGAGCACCATTTGTATGAATTGATCAATAGTCGATCGGCGCTTCTGACAAAAATGGTGGAATTCGAAGCTTCAGCGTCAGATCCTCAGCGTCTATTCAAATCCTCTTTCCGCCTGAATGAGGAAGAACGGTTTCGCAAGACTTGTGTTCCTGCGCTTCGCGGAATGGAAGACACTCTCCGCGAGCAGGTTTCGCTGTTTGAGAAAGGTGGGGGTGTGTTGTTAATCGTCTGATTTGACTGTCATACGTTTCAGAGCACCAGCGACCGTTCATATTCCGAGGAACAAACTTCCTCTCTGCACTGGACAAGGAGGCATCGGAGCGGTTCATCAACAACGCGGTGTTTCTGTTTGACACGACGGGCAAGAAGAATGTCCGTCCCAGCGCGTCTGCAGACTGCTTGTCGCCGGGGAAAAAGGGTCCTGCGCCGCTTGTAACCAAGTCTCCACGCACGCCGTCGGCCCGCAAGGACGGACATTCGCTGCGTATCGGTGGTTTGGCACGCGTGCGCAGCACGTCTAACCTCGATGGAAAATGACGAGTTATGGTAGCAGTGGTCTTGTGCTTATGAGATGAAGTGTGTTTTGAATGAATATGAATTTTTGGAAGATACGAATGCACCCAAGTCTTGTCGCACGGAGTATTCGCCTTTCGCAGTACACATCCAAACAGCGTTAATAAATTCATGTGAATTTTGCTTCGAAATGATCTTCCGACGCTGTCTATCTTCTGCAGCTTCTGCGCCTCGCAGACCGCCATCGCCCATATCACCCGAACAACTTTGCGCCATCAAGCAAATGCTGCGTGTAGATCAAGCTGGCGAGCTTGCCGCTGACGCCATCTACCGTGGACAACTGGCTGTGTTGCCGTCCTCCTCAAAACTGAAGCCCGTGATTGAGGTACGCGAGATTTCGATTCAAAGGCAGGGGATCGGTGAATGAACCCTCTTTCTCTCCCAGCACATGTGGACACAAGAAAAACACCATCTTGAAATCCTGAATAATCTCGTCGCCAACAACCGCGTCCGGCCCTCTGTATTTTCGCCATTATGGTATTCTCTCGGTTATGCGCTTGGTGCGGGAACCGCTCTGATGGTAAGCACATGTCAGGACGTGCCATTTGTCCTTTTTTCCTTTTTTTTTTTTTTTTTTACTTCTTTTCTTTGGCTTCCTCTGAAAAGTCTCGAATTACTTAGGGCGACAATGCGGCCATGATGTGTACGGAAGTTGTGGAAACAGTCATCGGGACACATTACAACGAGTGAACGCTTTTTGAATGTCGTTACTGGAACTAAACGCGTTTCCCTCTGTATTAAGCCAGATCCGCGAATTGGTAAAGATCGACAACGAGAGCGCTAAAGACCTTGCGCAAGTATGCTGCGCTTGATTTCGAGTTGCTTGCGTTGACTTTTGTTGTGTTTGTTTTGGTTTCTCGGTCAGGTGATTAAAGTCCTGCGGGACGAGGAGCTGGACCACTTGAACACTGCCATGGATAATGACGCAAAACAAGCCACATTCTACGACCCTTTGAGTTTTGTGATTTCGCAAGGATGTAAAACTGCTATCTGGATTGCCAGTCGGTTTTGAATTAACCGTTTACTGCACTTCTCAAAATAAATTTAAAAAACGGGGGGGTTGTTTTCCGTTTCGTCACAGCCGCCGCTGTTAGATCCCGAGTCGAGACTCGTCCGCCAGTCGTTTCAGAAGACCGGTGGCATTCGGCGCTGCTTTTTGCCCCGCAGGTATTAGATAGTTCATAGCACAGCAAAGCGAACTTGTTGCAGGTTTGATCAGTGGTCACAGTGGCAGCATTCGAAGTATATAGGGCTGTTTAGACACTGGCGTCCACATAACTTGGAGTGGCACCAGCTAGCACCAGGAACATTGGAGCAAAAGGCTTGGCCCCGCATTACTGCATTGAAACCGCGCGTAAAATGGCAACTTGCAGGGATCACTAAATTTTGAAATACATTCTTCGAAGTATTCCAAGCGCCTACAGCCTTTTTCCTGATTGCTGCCGTAGTACGAGGCTTTTAATGAAATACCTGCAAATTCCGTAGAGAGGCTTATGCCCACTGCCAGACAGCATGTTATGTCGTCGAACAATTCAGCGTTTCTACTGGTTGGCTTTGGACTTGGACTGGGTGATTGGAATGCTCATTCACAAATTCGACAAACACGGCACTTTATTTCTATATTCAAGTCGCATGTCGACAAGGTCACTGCTGTGTTTGTAGTTTGTATTTCAACATGTGACGGGATATCTCCGAAAACAGCAAAGCATCTCCTGGACGCAATGGCAACCTGAATGACAGTATGTGAAATAAGAGAACGATTGTTGCGAGGCAGAAATTACAGCCAAGTTGACAGGCACAGGAAAGTGAGCACGCACGCGTTCTATCAAGCAGAGGAGCTGCATTACAAAGAAGAGGGTTGTCGGCCGTGAAAGCTCGGGTTCGCAACGGTGTGTCAACGATGTTGTCTGTTGACGTGCACCGGAAAAGACGAAAAACCTGCTCATGTTCTTCCGCACTGCATTAACGACTGCTCTGAACGCACAGCCGGCGCTCGCGCGCACCATCGCACGCCCGTCGGCATTCGCTCCCGCTGCGCGACTGCCTCTCGCGATGTTCGCCAGCACCAACAGCAGCACTGCCAGATTCTACAGCGCCGGCCCTGCGCCCCTTACTAAGGAGAAGATCCAGGAGCGCGTGCTCAACGTGCTAAGAGACTTTGACAAAGTTGATGCTTCCAAGGTGATTCCCTGTTCGACTCTTGTGTTTTATGTCTGGCAGTGGTGTCTTTCAAATCAATACAAGAGCTGTGGTTTGGAAGTGGAAAAAGAACCGTTTTCCGAGCGCTTCTGCTTGGCTTCTCCATGAATCGGGATTGTTAAAGAAGTCTTTGATTGTCATCGTCACTGTTGTCTGCCCTTTCTTTGTTGTTTGGTTGTTTTTTTATTCTTTTTTGTTTGGCTTTTTTTATATAATTTTTCTGTTTGTTCGTTTTCCTTACAGCTTACCTTGGACTCGCACTTCATCACTGATCTCGGACTCGACTCGCTTGACCAAGTGGAAATCACTATTGCAGTCGAAGAGGAGTTCAACATTGAGCTGTCCGATAGAGATGCGGATGATATTCTGACTCCAAGAGCTGCGGCAGAAAAAGTGAGTAGAGCTTCTTCCGTCTATTATTAAAATTCGTGCTGACGTGGCATTTTGCAGGTGTATGCCAACAAAGCAGCAATGTGACATTTCATCTTGCGAGAGAAGGAGACGCGGAGTCACGGCAGGGGATGAATTTGAATAAAAGACATCGAAAAGAATCGGCACAAAATGTCACAGGGCGTTCCCAAGGACCAGCTCGAGCAGGTGCTCCGCGAGAAGCTGAACGCCGTATTTGTGGTGCGCTCTACCTGCCTGCGGGCATGCGTGTGTTGCTTCTGATCCGGCACCAACTCCTACTGACAGGACGCGCAAGACAAGAGCGATGGATGCGGGCAGAACTTCGAAGTGGTGGTAGTCTCGGCTGCATTTGAGGGCAAGCCGCTGCTGGCGCGGCACCGGTGAAGTCAACTCTTTGCGTGTGTGCACGTGTGGCTGCCAGGAACCTGACCAGCGATGTGCTGCCGACAGACTCGTCAACGAGGCGGCCAAGGACGAGATCTCGCGGATCCACGCGTTCTCGCAGGTGGGAACAGGACGCGCACGCCGCACACTGACACTCACCACGCATCACCCGCCAGAAATGCTACACGCCGGCGCAGTGGGCGGCTCAGCAGGCGCAGCCGCCGCAGTAGGTGTCGCGGGCAGTGCGCGAGCGCCAATAAACAAACATCAAACAAAAAGGCAAAACCATGCGAGTGCGAGTGCGCGTCGAGTGCCCGCGTCGCGCAGTGTCGGCATCGGCCGCATCGTCGTCCGCCGCCCCTCCGGCGATCCTGCCCGCCGCTGCGGCGCGCTTGCGCGTGTTCCCGCAGCCCGCCGTGCCCGCGCATGCCATCCCGCCGCTCGTGCCCGTTCCCGCCGCCCCCGCCGTCTCTCCATCCCTGACCTCCGAAGCCCTCGTGCTCCCGCAGCCCCCGCCGCCGCGCTTTTTGCGACGTTCCCTCTTTCCCCCGCCCCCACCTGCTCGCTTCGCACTCGCCAACCCCGCACCCCCCGTCTGGCATCCTGCCGCGAAGCGCACCGGGGTTGTTGCCATCAAGCGCGGCATGTCAGCAATCTGGGACGCTTGGGGCCAACTGACCCCAGTCACTATACTGCAAATCGTGGAGAATCAGGTCATTCGCACGCGCTTGCATCGCGGGTGCGGCGAATACGTGGTCGAAGTCGGCGCCGTAAATCATCATTCCGTCCACCGCGTTCGCCGCCCACAGTTGTACCACTTTCGACGGGTGAATGTGACTCCGAAGAGGAAGCTGACCGAGTTTCGGGTTTCACCAGATGCTGTCTTGCATACCGGCGTCAGTTTGACCGCAATGCATTTTGTTGCTGGACAGTATGTAGATTGTCAGGCTAAAACGTTGGTTTTTTTTTTCCTTTCTTTTTTTTTTTCCTTTCTTTTTTTTTTTTTTTTTGTTGTTTGAGCTTAACTCTAAAATCTTGCAGAACTGGAAAGGGGTTCCAGGGACCGATGAAGAGATGGGGATTTAAGGGTCTTCCGGCGACGCATGGTGTCTCTCTTACGCACAGATCGCATGGATCTACCGGAAACAGAAACGAACCTGGACGAACATTCAAAGGTAAAAAAATGGCGGGACGAATGGGTGGCAAAACACGTACTGTTCAAAACCTGCGAGTGAGTTCTTTTTTTTTTTTTTTGTTTCCCAAATTGTTGACCTTGCTTCGTTTCCGCACAACAAAGGTTATGAAAATCGATACCGTTCATAATCTTCTGTACGTCAAAGGTGCTGTTCCAGGACCCGAGCACCAGTACGTGCGAGTGACGGACGCGCTGCGGAAGGGCTGGTTCGGAGAAACGTTCCCGGAGGGTGCGACCGTGCCGTTCCCGACGTACCTTGGAAGCATGTCGGGTGTAGAGCGGGAGCTGCTGGCGCCGCCGCCAAAGGCGGGTGAGCGGGACCCGCTGGCGCGTGCGCGCAGAGAAATCGAGAAGTGAAGAAGTCTCTTTTGATCGCCTTTGACAACTCTGTCGAGATCATGAACAGCGGCCTGCAGGCGCCTGAGTCAGTGCTCACCCCTCCCTGCATACATTACGTACTCGGTTGACCAACGTGCACTCCTCAGGCGGCTCATTCGCATCACAGGTCCGCGCGATCGGTTTTCTGGCGGATACTGACTCCCCTATTTTCCTTCTGCGTCCGTGCTTCCGTCCTCGCTGTACCCAATACCCGTCCTTACTGATAAAGTGGTGGCTTGCGATGGACTTATCAAGCATGACCCACAAAGTTAGTGTGTCTGCATCTGTTTCAGTTGGTTGATGTTGTTTCCAAGAAATGCCCAGTGTTTACGCCGTTGTTAGGTTGTATTCTCTGTAAAAAACGAAACAATTATGAACTTGACTATCCTGTCTATCAGAGCGAACGGCATTGAAAAGAAGACCAAACTGGCTCGTCGAACCCTTAACCCATACTGGAATGAATCATTCTTGATGTAAAAAAACCTCCGCCGAAAATGATCTAACCTTAAACATGAAAGGTCTCTTGCCCAAGATTCGGAAGTCTCTATTCATATTCACGAAAAGACTCTGACTGAAAATGATCCGTACTCAGACGGCTTTCTTGGGGTTGCGGCTTTTAACTTACGCGAAGTGTTTGGATCGCATGGAGGCGGCGGAGACGAGCTACTTGCGCGTGCACTGAAACCGCAGCATCCAGGTGGTGCTGCAGTATCGGGGAAAGTTCTTGTGAGCTTTTCATCTTCGAAGGACTCTGCTGTACACCGTTCGCCATCGAATTCTAGTGCCACTGGCGTTGTTTCCCGCACACCATCCCAAGGCAACATCATGGCTTCTTCCCCGCCACTTTCACCACAACCACGGCCAAATATTATCGTCAACCGTGTGTCGATCGGTTCCACCTCTGCCAATTCGCCGATGCTGGCTGGGCGTGCAAACTCTGCAACAGGGAGCGGGAAGGCACCCAAACTCCCCACTGTCTCAAATGTCCCCGCTGTCCCTACTCTGACTTCTTATGCCGGTAGCAGAAGTGTTCCTCCTTCCGGAACTGCAAGTACCGCAAGTGATGCGGATCAATTGCCGAGGGGATGGGAACAAAAAGTTGATGGTCAAGGGCGCACTTTCTATGTCGATCACAATACGAAAAGGACAACTTGGAGCAGGCATGTTTCCACATTTTCTCATCCAGCAACCTGTAATCTCACTTTTAGGCCTACGAAACTGCCTCCCGGATGGGAGCAGAGAACTGACGGATCTGGAAGAGTTTATTATATCGATCACAACACTCGAACCACAACTTGGAACAAGCCGACAAGCAGTGGGTAATTACCTCCTCAGTTGAACTTAGTGCAAAAAAACTCAATTAACAACCAGTACCACCTCCGAAAGTCAAACTGTGGCGAACCGTGAAGCCGAGCTTCGTCGATTTCAAACGCGAATGGTCAATCTCGAAGCTCAAAACTCGGTCGTGAACGGGGTCAACGAGAACACTTCGAACGCTGTAGGTTCTCTCCCGCCAGGATGGGAGCAACGTACGGTGGCCGATGGACGCCAATATTTCATCGACCACAACACGCGAACTACCACCTGGTTGGATCCACGGCTCCCACCTGCAAGGGAAACCCCTGCAACAAGTGCTGCTGCTGCCACTAGTGATAGTGCGACCAGCGATGAAAAACTTCGGCAGAAGGAACAGCACTTAGAAAACATGTTCGGACCACTGCCGAGTGGTTGGGAAATGCGAATCACTGCTGACAATAAGATCTACTACGTCGACCACAACACGAAGCGCACGACTTGGGATGACCCTCGCATTCCATCAGACTTGGATGCCAGTGGCGGCGTCGAAACTCCTGCATACAAAAGAGATTTTCGAAAGAAGGTTGTGTATCTGCGAAGTCGACCACAAATGCGTACATTGCCAGGAAATTGCGTTCTTGAAGTTCGTCGCTCGGATTTGTTTCCAGACACCTATGACAAAGTTATGGTGCTAAAGCCGTCAGAATTAAAGAGAACCTTAAGAGTCAAGTTTTCTGGGGAAGAAGGAGTGGATTATGGAGGACTTTGCCGAGAGTTCTTTTTCTTGCTTAGCAAGGAGATTTTCAATCCATATTACGCGTGAGCATATTTTCGTTGTATTTTTTTGACGTTCTTTATTGACGGTAACGGCAGGTTGTTTGAGTACGCAACTGTGGACAACTACACTCTGCAAATTAGTCCTAATTCAACGGTACATGAACAGCATTTACATCACTTTCACTTCATTGGTCGCATCGTCGGCCTTGCGATATTCCACAAACAATTTTTGGACTCCTTCTTTGTCAAGTCGTTCTACAAGCTTATTCTCAACGAAAAAGTAGATATGTCGGATTTGGAGTCAATTGATCTCGACTTATACAAATCACTCAAATGGATGTTGGATAATCCGATTGAAGGCATCATAGAGAACACTTTTAGTGTGGAATACGACGAATTTGGAACGGCGGTGACAGTCGATCTCAAACCGAATGGCCGCAATATCGAAGTTACCGACCACAACAAAGAAGAATATGTTCAACTGTATTGCGAGTGGCGCATTGCAAAGCGCGTTGCACCTCAATTTACAGCATTCCGTGCCGGATTGAATGAGATTGTTCCAGCAGAGGTTATATCGAATTTCACCGCCAGCGAGCTAGAGCTACTGATAGGTGGCATTGCGGAGATCGATATGGATGATTGGATTCGCAACACCGAGTATCACGGGTACACAGCGAATGATCCGACTATTCAAATGTTTTGGACGGTTAGCTTTGTTTTAAATTTTTTTTTTCCTACCATTCTGACGAACAGCCTATACAAGTTGGTCAGGTCGTGGACAGTGGATCAGAAGGCAAACTTGCTGCAGTTTGTCACAGGCACCTCGCGCGTGCCCGTAAACGGATTCAAGGATTTGCAGGGCTCCGACGGACCCCGTCGCTTCTGCATCGAAAAATCCAACAACACTGTCGATAGTCTGCCTGTCTCGCACACATGTTTCAACCGCTTGGACTTGCCGCCGTACCTCACTGAGGAGTCCTTGCGATTGAAGGTCATGCTCGCCATTGAGAACTCGGCCGGTTTTGGAATGGAGTGAGCTATCCATGTTTTCTGCTAAGTAGGAGTGTAGGTTGAAGTCAGTTTTAAGTGGTCGTCGTAGCTTTGGCGTCCAAATTGAAAAGACTCAGTTTTATTGTGCACATTCCAAATATGCGCATAAAGTGCGCCCCATAATCAGTATTGGCGGAGCTCAAGAATTAAAGCATGCTCTGTGCAAGTCAGGGCCACGACTGCAGCATTCGCTTCGCTTTGGCGACGTCGGCTTGAACCTCCGCCTTCACCTCGCAATGTCTGCTTGGATTACTAGTGCTTTCACGATGGCGAAATTCGCTCCGCCCTAACTTTTCACGAAATCCGCCGTGATATACTCCTCTGATGCGTTCCAGGGACACTCTAGGCCGCGGCTTTCACTTTACATGAAAGTATTTGATCGCATTTGCTGGCATATACTTCTCCGCCTGTTTGGTTTCCGCACCGTTTGATCCTTGAGATTGAATCCAGCGTCCTAAAGAGTAAGTTACCACGATACAAGTTCAATGTCCTTTTTTTTGGAACTCTGCTGTAAATTTTAATCTATGTAAATTCCTTTCCGCGGGTTACTGATTTGACTTTGTGGATACTACAAGATGCTAAGCTATTAAAACAGCACAGGTTTTTCGAAGGATCCAAGCTCCGAAGCACGATGATTGCTGGCGTGTTGTTTTAACTTGGCCACTAAGACATCGGTGACACTCGACGACTCGATATGTTAGCGGTCAAGTTCCCATTTGGATGAGATGTTTAGAATTGATTCAGCTGTTTGATTTGGGCTGCGAATTAGTTGCGCTTCTCAAAAATATTTGCAGTCGCGATTTTCAAGGAGACGGCGAACCAAGGCCATTAGTTATTCCAGCCAGTACTCAATAAAGTTTCTTGGGGCAAAGAAAAATTACTTCCGAATTTGTAAGCTTTATGGGTGTACACATTCTCCTGCTCAAGCAGCTCGTAGAGTCAATGGATGAAGTTTTGCATTATTCGTCCACAATCTCCACTTCAAAGCATTTGACTACGATGATTAGATCGCTGAACATTTGTTTATGATCATTAGTTTTCGTTTTGACTTTCACAAAAGCAAGATTTAAAAAAATCTGTAGTTGGAGATCTGCCATATTTCGCGGAAGGTCGTCTGGGCTGATTAATCTGCGGTGTAATGAAGCTCGATGGAAACTTCATTTTTGGATGTTTTAACCAACGAGACAATACTCGCTGTTCCAAATTGTTTTTGCCCGCCATAAAAATTTTACAAAACGCTAACAAATCAAGTCGAATTTGATTGGAGAACTTCATCGGAATGGCGCGGCGGGCTATCTCTCAAAAATGGCGAGCACCGAAGACGCAACTTTCATTGCACTCGACGGCACCACCGTTGACGGCACAACGGACACTGACGATAACTCCGTTGTAACCACAGATGCCGGTGCGACGTCCGAAATAGTGACAACGTGGACTCGCCGGAGTTCGTGCAGCGGGGTACGCGATTGTTGGTCCAACCCATCAGTATCGACGGCGACCACTCAACCAACGACCACGATGCAACCGACTTCTAGCGCAATCCTCGTTGTGATCAATTCCTCCGCATCGGCTGCAGCTGCCGTCGCCGCTGCAGCCTCTACAAGCGACGACGATGGCGATGACACGACAATAACAATCCTTGCATCTGTGCTGGCTACCGTGGTAGGAGTTGTGATCGGTGTCGCTCTTGCGGTCTGTTTCTGGAGGAGGCGGCGTGCATCCAAAGGAAGGGAACCCGAGATCGGGATTGAGTATCCTGTCACCGTTTCGTCCGACCCCCTCCACGCCCTCCCGACCCCGCAGTATATGATGGCTGCGCTGATGGCTTCTGAGCCGCAGACGGCCGACAACGGATATGCTCGGAGGCAGCCATCGTCAGTTTATTACAAATATTAGGAAATTATAGTGCTGTAAAGTATTTGCTCGCCTCATCAGCAATAAAGCACATGATTATTGCTTATGTGTTTGAGCTCCGTTGTCTACTTTTCGCCTGATGATTTTTTCATTTGTTTCTCCCACCGTTTCGGCGCAATGACCGACCGGCTTGGACGTGAGTGCCTGTCAAGCGCAAGCCCCAAGTAACTTATCTTCCAGAAAGCAATGATGAGCAGAATCTGCTGAAGGAGAAACGGTCGGCCACCATCTGCTTCCCACCATTCTGTTCCCCGCCCACGTCGATGCCGACTTCCATACGCCCCGCATCAAAAACGCCACAAACAACTATAACTGACGCTGGTAGAACTGCAACTGCAATATCAACGCCAGTTGCGATGACTGAGCGCGAAACCGTCCCGACGACGACGCCTGTTCTTCAACTGGCGCCGTCAACGCACTCAACAGTTGGAATATATGCAACTTCAATGACAACCATTTCAGCAATCACGTCAACAGCGGAGTTTCAGTCTTCTTCAGTCAGTTCAAATCAAGCACCCATAAACCCTGTTGTGATCGCATTGTCCATTGCGACTGCTATTCTCTCCATTATTCTCATAGGTGGTTGGGTTCTATGGTTTTACTTTCGTGCGGAACGGAGGCGTCGGGAAATGGCAAAAATGGAATCACGGGAGTTCGCTGGTGTTTCACAAGAGTCTGCAGCTATTCTGCCCACTCCAGAATACATGGTGGCCGCCGTCATGGCTGCAGCTTCTGCTGCAAGCACCGCTACTGCCACTGGGAGACCCAGCGGGGGGCACATACCGTACATGGGAATTTCAGCGATCACTGGGAGGGTGAATGAATAATTACGAGCGGGTTGTTTATACGGCTGGGGCTGTTACTTATTGCACTGAAAGATCTCAGTTATGCAATAAATGTTCGAACAAAACCGGATGGACACAGCTTGCTTCTTGGAGGGAGGCACAAAAATGTGGATCACCAAAAAACTTTTAAAGTGTGCTGCTGGCAAATTCTTCCGACCAGTACTGCTTTGCATCTGATACACAAAGGCTACTATAAAGTATTTGTATTTATGTGTTAATTTTAAGATGTTGGAAGCAATTTTCTAACTTTCAGATTTATTAAGAATGTGAGACAATCGATGCAATTGGCTGATCTGCTAAATAGGAACTTCAAAGACGTTTGCTACTGTAGACGGTTTGGTGGGAATGCCCAATCGCGGTGGTTGTGGTGGTACGATCCGCGGCTACGGCGGCTTCCGAGGAAGCAAGCAACGCGGCGATCATGAACTCGGTAGAGGGAAGGGCGGCGCCGGACGGGGACGTCGGGATATCGGGAAGCCGCGAGAGCGAGGGATGCTGGGCGCGGGCGTGCGTGCGGAGCGGGGCTGGGCCCGGAGCAGGCACCAGCATCGGCGTCGTCGTTGCCTGCGCTGGTTGGTGCCAGCGCTGCGTGGCCACTACACGCGGGCGCGGGCGTGCGCACGGCCGCCACGCCCACAGCCACACGCTGCAGCTCATCAGAAGCAGGGCCGCCAGCACCGCGTCCACCATCGCCAGCACAAACACCGTCTCCGCTTCGGCGCTCATTTCAACTTGCACCACCAAGCACTTCCAAAGAAATCTGACATCTCCGCCCTTGCGGCTATCTGCCTTCCCGGTTTCTTTCTGCTGCGTTTGGTGGACGACATATCACGGACCGCGCAGTATAGCAACTACAGTGTGGAATGGCGCTGCATCGAATGTTCCTGCACACGAACCGCAAGGTTCAGACATGTCCAAAGTTAATTTTGAGTAAAAAAGGAGAGTTTGTTGCGTGTTGCGTTACGTACTCGAATTGGTTTTGAAAAATTATTCAAATGTTTTTCTTTGGCAACAGTGTAAATCAATAGG